>JASAMX010029066.1:0-26795 GCA_030248175.1 Microlaimidae sp. YZB2_3
CTGTATGTTTATTGTGGTACCTACTTCATTTCATACATATACTTCTAGCTTGCTGCTTTGACAAAATCGGTCGAATGCTGTTATTTTTTTCGAAATACGTTTTTTAAGAAAAACACCTCTTAAACTGAAATAGATAGTTTTAATTTAAACTTTGAAATGGTTCAGTTAGTTACATTGCTTAGAAAAAAATATAAAAATTCTGCTGAATAGGTTGGTGTGTTGTGTTTTCTAAACCGTCGTAAATATTAATGTTTAGTGATGGGCAGTTCCGGTTCCGGATGTTCCGAGCAAAATTTTGAATTCCGGTTCCTGTTCCGGATTTTTGAAAAAGCTCAATTCTGGTTCCGGTTCCGGGGGTTCCGCCGCAGTTTCGCCCATCACTATAATGTTGTGATTGAAAGTGTGTTTTGAACCCGTTGCGATTATGTTTCAGGGAGATTGAAGCGCTGCGGAAAGCTCAATCGGAATTAAAAACTCAACTACACGAGGCTGTGCTAGCTTCCGAAAATCAGGAATCCAGAGAAGCAGTCCTTGAACAGGACATCCGGACGCTGAAAGCGGAAATGGAACAGAGGTAAGATCAGTTTAATTAAGTATAATTAGAAAATAAGACAAGTTTTATATTAAAATAACGTAAACGTAACTATTAGTGATGGACGGAACTGCGGAACCACCGGAACCAGAACCGGAATTGAGATTTTTTTAAAATCCGGAACACGGAACCGGAACTGCCCATCACTAGTAACTATTACTTTTTGTAAGGAATATGTGCTTTGTTTTGCAGAATTTCGAGAAAGTGGGAGGGGTGGACTCATAGGTGGCCAGCTCCCTGGTTGTTTTGGTTTGGGGGAAGCAGTGGCGTGCCCAGGAAGCGGGGGGGTCGCCCCCCCCCCCCCCCCCCCCAAATCCGGCGAAGCCGGATCTTTTTCGTAATGGGGGGCCCTTACGTTTTTTTAAATTTTGGGAGAGAAAATTTTTTTTATTTAATATTAATACAGAAACTTTCCTGATGCCTTCCAAAAGCATATTAATAGTCAAAAAACCCAGTTTTCCCCGCTTCGCGGGTAGGTTAAATTGAGATTTTATCTTAGTTTTTCGATTTTATATCCATTATGCCGTTCAATAGTTAAGGCATACACGTTAAATCAAACTACTATAAACACTATTAACCGTCCAATAAACACTATTTATTAACGTTTTAAACTCGTGTTTTAAATCTAAAGGGATAAAATAACCTTAAATTTAGTAATAAACATCATTTGGAATTAAAATTTCTGCTGTGTTTTAGTGCCTTAAATTAAAAATTTTCTCCCCCGGGGGGCATTCTGCCCCCTGTAACCCCCCTGACAAGGGGCTCTGCCCCTTGACCCCGCTGGGTGGCTTTTGCCCCCGTAACCCCCCATTTCTGTGGGGCTGCCGCCCCCAGACCCCCTTCAGGGTTAGTATTTACCCTCCCCCCAGACCGCCTCCCCAAATGAAATCCTGGGCACCACTGGGGGGAGGGGGTATGTATACTACTGGATCACCAAAATTTGGGGGGCCCTTAAAATTTCTTTAGTATACGTCAAGTTCCCTATTTTTAGCTTTTTAGTACTAGAACCCCCAAACTTTAAGGAGGTTGTCAGGAGTTTCGAGATTTTTGGAGTGAGATATAACCATACATGGGCAAGTTGGTCAGGAGGGATTTAGGGGGAGGGATTAAAATCCGAGCAACGCTTTTTACCCATATTTTTTTTGGTGGTGCATTTTACCTATATCGTTTTTCGATTGTGAAGGGAAAATAGGTAAAAACGCTAATTTTAGGTCAAAAAGTCCTTTTTTATTATATTTTTAAGCTGTATTGCTTAAAGCAATAATTTTGACCCCAAAATTTTAGTTTGTAGGCAGTCAGAAGTCATTTTGAAGACATTGTTTTTGTTCATTTTTTCAAACTTGAGGGGGGGTTAATATTTTCTTCGCCCCATGTGGTGTAAGTGGGGGGTTAACTATAGGTGGGCAGCCTCTCGAATTTCGGGGGGTGGGGGTATAAGGGGGGGGTCTGGCAAGACCCAAGTTTTGAGGGGGATGTACCCAATATTTTCGCGCTGCCTTAAAATGGGCTTAAAACGCGTAAAAAAGTAAAACAAGCTTATAAATGCTTTAAAACTGTGTAAAATTAAAATAAGAGCTTATTGCAACTTATAAATTTTATTTTTTAAATTATTTTGGTGATATAATCTGTTTATATATTCTTACATTTCAAATAGAAATCATAGTTTTTTTAATGATTTACATTAATAATCAAGATAGTAATTTTATTGTCTTGATTATAAAGTCAAGTGTTACAAACTTTTTAATCCATAATCTTATATTTAATTAAAGGTTACTATACATACATGAGCATAGCCAGGGGGGTCTAGCTAGACCCTTCTTTGGGTCGGCAAAGGGGGAAGTTAGGGAGTCCGGAGTCCCCCACCCCATTTTGGGTCACAAAGAATAGAAGTTGGGGGTATTGATCTGATTTTGAAAACTTTTTTCACGCTTTTGCTCAGCGCTCCACTTGGTCTTATGGCATAACCTGTTCTCAACATAAATCAAGCCACATACCAAACCCCAGAAAAATCTTTTACAACGTTTTAACGGGGAGCACCACAGTTAGCATCTTGTGACATACAGAGAGCGACATTCAAACTGAGAACCTAAAAGGGGTAGAAAATGAAAGTTTCATTCTGAGCCGAATGAGTGGGAAGGCTCCCAGAAACAAGCCACATTCGTTTGAACTTTTCAAGCCATATTGACATAATGAATTAAACAATTATGGCTCATTCTTTTATTCTTGAACAGAATGAAGCAACAACTTTATGGCTCAATTTTGAATTTAATGTAATCCAATTTTTTCATTGTGACAAAAAGAGCCAACAAGTGTCGTGACTTCATTGTGGATTGTAAACATGATGTCACCGACCCTCAACAGCTGCAGGGGGGTCCACACCCAGTGCTGAAGGTGACCTCAGGAGGTGGCACCCAGTGTTTTTAAAAAGCAGGGGGGGTGGTCACACCCAGTACTTTAACAGAAAACTGACAATTTTTTGACGAAATTTGACCATTTTTAAGCATTTTTGGGAAATTCTAGTTAAGATGGTGGGAAATTGGGCCTTAGAGAGGTCAGGGGTTCAAGGGGTTGATGAGGGAGGGGGTCAAAAGAATTTAAAGGCCTTAGGGATAGGTCTCAGAGGCCGTAAGAGGTGAGCCCCTACACCCCTTTAGGTGACCTATGATTGTAAAGCAATATAATTTTCATTGGCACAAAAAGAGCCAACAAGTGTTTAACTCAAGTTGTCAATTGTAAAGCAATATAATTTTCATTGTGACAAAAAGAGTCAACAAGTATTTGACTCATTGCGGATAATAATGTAACTCAGTATTTTTGGGCTTTAGAAAGTAATTGACACCTCTTTTAGTCAATTAACACCCCTTTTTTAGTTTTAAAAATTTTTATGTTTTCCATTGGTGATAAAGGGGCAAGGGCAGGGTGGGGTCCACCCCCCCCCTAGCCTTAAAATTTTGGGACCCCCCCCTAGACGAAAATCTAGGGGGCACCCCTCCCCCCAAATTTTTACCCGAATTTTTACCCCTGGCCCAGCCCCCTCTAGAATTTGAAATCTGACCCCCCCATCCCCCCTCGGGAAAATTTTAGGCTCCTTTTTTATACTAAATTGTCTTCCAAAAACCTGAATTTTCATCACATATCAAGCTTTTACACCCTTTTTATCCCTGAATATGGCTTTTTATTCCATAACATGTAGTATTATCCTATACAAAGAACAATTATTAAAGTTATTATGGTTTAAAACTGTTTTGCTTTGGACACCGGACCCCACCTGACCCCTCTCTAGAGTTCAAGATTTTGCACCCCGGGTCGACCCCCCCCCCCTAAAAAGCTAGAGAGAGGGTGCAGCCCTGAGACCCCCCTCCTAGAATTCAAAATTCGATTTACCCCGGGTAAACACCCCCCCCCTAACTTCCACGACCGTGCTCACCTATGGTAATAATGGCTAATGAGTTATTGCAGTCATATGCCTATCAAAGCAATCAAGAAAGTGATGGAAACAAAGAAGCAAGTGGAACCCAGAGACGAAGAATTGCTCAACCACAAAAATGGAAGAAAAATGCTAGAAAACGGCAGTATAACTTTGGAAGAGCTCACATCAATGGAGCTGGAAAGAACGTTCGTGATAGACAGCCTAAGACCATGGCAAAGCATTGGAAAAGTGTAAAATGTAAGTGCAAAGGATTTACGGAAGAAGACTGGAAATTCAATTATACAACCTACTGTGGTCTGGGAGAAAGAAACAGACAGTATCAACTAAACATCGCAAGCATAGGTAGGCAGCCTCTCGGATTTTGGGGGGGGGGGGGGGTCAAATTCCAATTAGGGGGGTGTTCAGTAAGACCCAAATTTTGAGGGGGGGGTGTACCCAATATTTCCGCGCTGCCTTAAATCAACTTAAAACGCGTAAAAAACGTAAAACAAGCTTATAAATGCTTTAAAACTGTGTAAAATTAAAATAAGATCTTATTGCAACTGTATAAAATTTTATTTTTTAATTCTTTTTAATAAAAATGTGCAGTGGAGCAGTAGGATTTCATTTGGGGGCGTCAGTCTGGGGGAGGGGAGAAAAAGTGTTGTAAAAGCAGTGAGAAGTGCTGCCGCCAGCTGACGCGAAACGTCAGCCGGGGGTTGCTGAGGGGTGTCCCCCAGCCGCCTGAGGCGAAAATTTTTTAAAATATATAATAAAAACGGATTAAAAATCGTCTCCTAGTAATCGCGTGAACATACCTTTTACTTTTGTTTTTTTTACCTAATTTTTGCATAATTTTCTATAGATTTTAAAAATTCAGTGAGGGGATTCGGGGGGAAGCAGATGCCCCTGGAGGAGAAAATTTATAATTTGAGGCGCTAAAATACACTAGAAATTTTAATTCCAAATGATAGTAATTACAAAATTTAAGGTTTTTTATAGCTATACTATACATTTATAACATATAACATTTCATAATTTATAACATATAGCGTAAAAAGCGTGAAATTTTAAAGTGAATATGTGTATTGTTTTGTTAAATTACATAGATATTACATTTCAGTTTGTTACATTTCATTCAAGTTAAAAATTATGCTAAAAAGTTGGAAAAACTATGCATTTAGTGCTAAAAAATATTGGTTTTATTTTTATTAATAATGTTTTTAATTAGAGTCTGAGGTATTAATTAAATTTATTAATAATATCATCCAATTTTGGGAAAATAAATAGTTTTGTAACTTTTTTCATTTTTATTTTGATGAGTACTGTACTTGGTTTTTAGTTGAGTCCAGATGTTCTTTTATTTTAAAATTTCAATGTTGCCTTAATAATCAAAAATGAGCCAAACTGTTATTTAAAATAAAACAATTACCTATTCTGTTCTGACAGAAGGAGCCAAAATCCATTGACTCACATCATGGCAAAATTTAGCAGTTTAACAAAAGGAGCCAAAATCTTAAGGCTCAATTAATCTGTAAGTACTGACTATGACATAAAGAGCCACAACTCTCTGACTTCTCAAACGACTTAATCAGCTTGCTGACAGAATGAGCCACAATGATAAATAGGCATGTTTCTCAGCCAAGGCAAGCCTTTGAGGAATACAAAATATGTCAAAAGATACTGCGTTTAGGGTCCTATTATTGGTATTGATTACAGTAAGTTTGACTAAAAACCTGATTTCAGAGGGACTTTTAAAGCTTTAAAATAGCCACAACGCCAAAGTTAGGTTTTTGCATGTGGCTCATTATGTCAGAGCAACGACGATAGTCTCCACTTGCAAATTTGTATTACTTTGTTTTGTAATCTTGTATTGCGACGCTAGACCCATCCCATTCTTAATGTTTTAATTGGTCTCCACTTCCAAATTTGTGTTACTTTGTTTTTTAATTTTGATACGACCACGCTGGACCCCCCTTTTAGATTGTTATATAGTTGTATTAAAAATTGAAAGGTTAGAAGTAATTTTAAAAACATTTTTTGGTACTTTGCATTGCTCAGCTGTAATTCAATGTACTCATTTTTCAGTTGTAATGTTTTGGAAATTGGAAATTTTAAGGTATCAAATTGTTTGTAAAAATTTTTTTTTTGGTTTGTTGACTTATTTTTATTGAATAATAGTGAAAAAATGAAATATATGACATAAACAAGGTAATAAACACTCCGCGCGAAGCGCGGAAAATTTTTTTAGTCCTTTTATAACGCTTAAAAATTTTTCTCCAGTGCGCTGTTTCATAAATGTTAGAAACATTTAATTCTTTGTAAATATTTACAAAGAAATGAAATCCTATGCTAAAGCATAGTGATAAATGCAAGATATATTTATGCAAATTTTCGGTTTTTTATAAGTTTTTCCAAAAGTCTATTGCATTTTCATTTCTTTGTAGCTTTCTACAACAAAAGAAATGGACTTCAACAAAAAAATAGCATGTTGGGAACTTTTATGAAACAGCGCCCAGGAGGCGAATTTGGGTGGGGGGGTCCCCGGGTACCTTAAATTTAGGGGGTTGTCAGCAAAATTCGAAATTTCGGGGGTATAACCCCCCAACTCTCCCCTGCCCACCTATGGAGTTAACCACCACCCCCTCTCGCTCGACCCTCCACCCTCCCGTACCCCTATGGGTGAACTCAAGTCAGAAAATAAAGTGTGTGGATCCCTCTTCCTTACGTGAATCTGTGTTCCCTTTATGAATATGCGCGTTTATTTCAGAGAGCACGAACACCAAGCCACATACCTGCAGATGTTCAAAAAGGGCCGGGAAACGGCCTTGGCCGAATTGGCGGCAGACACGGCTGCCGGGGCCGAGGACACGATTTCCACCAAATCCCTGGAGGGTTCCCTGACCGCGGCGGACATACACGCCCGCATGGGTCGGGAGCTGGGCCCGGACTGGCAGAAGCGCCAGGGCCTGTCCCAAGACGAGGTGGTCCTTAGATTCCTCCGGGACGCCGTGTACTACTATTTGCTGGACAAGGACCCCAAGGACCACCTGGCGGCTATAATGAGCATATTGAAATTTTCAGAAAGGCAAAGATTAGACGTGCAGAAGGTGAGGGGAGTTTGACACCCCTCCGGGTTGATTTTCGAGGTCTTATTGGGGCTTCAGTGGAAATAACTCGATACAAGAGGGGGAAGAAGATGGCATGACTGGAGTGGAGTGATGAGGAATTATTGAAACTGCAGAAATCCGGTGCCGAAACTAACCAACCTCGCAGTGATCATCAAGAGGTGCGAGAGAAAATTGCGTTTTGTAGCATTTTAAATATTTTTTATAGCGTCATGAGGTTTTAAATACCGGCCTAAGACTACAAAGATCACGTGGTTAGTAAGTATTATACGCGTGAAAAGTAACTGGATTACCACGCGAATTTTAGTATTTGCGCCGGATTAGAAATAAAACAATTGGGAATTTATATAGTTTTAAAGAAAACTAACCAAGAAAATATTAAAAAATTACGACGGCAGTCTAGTTGTATCGTAGGGTCCCAGAAAGAATTTGCATTTGACGACTGTAAAAATAAAAGTAGCAGATTCTAAACCAGACATAATTAATAAAATTTGCTCAATAATTTTTACATAAGAAAAACATTTATGATTTCCGTATTCTTCCTGTTTTACAGCTACAAATTCTTGTCATCACCTTACGGTACCATAAAAATTAAATCACGCCTAGTGTATTGTATGGTAAATTATCCAAGTTAAAGCTTAATAGTACTGACACATGTCTAGGTTAAAAGCTGGTTTATGAAAAAGAAAGCGAAAGTTGTAAGTGCACAGTAAATTAAGAATGTATAATATAAAATTTACATTGCATTTTTTTTAAATTACAGGTTTTTTATACACAGTGCTCTTATAAATTACGATTGTTCTTGTATTAAAATAATAAATGAGCCAATAAATTTAAATTTTGTTGACTTAATTATAATGGTAGAATTTCTTTAGCACCTAACAAATTTGTTGTAAATTTAAATATTTTTTTCTTACCTAAGTTGTGTATTTTTTCACCAGCTCTGCTGGTTCATTGGCTTTCTGTTGATTTCGCATGTAATGCTCACGTTTTATTCTTTTTTGTTTGATAATCTGTGGCAAACACTAAATTCCACCGACTCCGACTCCGCCTCAAATTTCTGCAAATTATATATTGATGTGCAGGTTAAGCTTAGGCTTAGGCCTAGAATAAAAATTGCATAATACTAAAAATTACGGTAAATTACGGTATATTTTGGACGGAGTCGGAGTCGGAGTCGGTGGAATTTAGTGTTTGCCTAATCTGTTGTATTTTTTATTAAAACCACGTCATTATTGGCAGCTTTTAAAATGATTGTTAGCTTTTAAATTTTTAATTTCAATTAATTCTATATAGTTTTTGTTGTAGAATAATAATTGTGTAGTGAGTATTGTAAGAAAGCTTTGTTTTTTCGGAAATTTTAAAAATAGTTCTGTAACCGAGAAAATAATAATGCTTATAAAATCATTTAGGTTTTTGGTACCATTTTTCTGGATTTTAAGGTTCAGCTGCCAAAATTGCAAAACCTAATAGATCAATTCCTACTTGTTGTGATGGTGTACATATAGACTTATCCCTCTTAAAAACTCACTTCTTTAAAAATCAGTACTGTAAATTACTGTATTAATCTTAGTTCTGAGTCTCGAAACTAAAATTAAAAAGACACTACAGCAAAATAATTAAAATTTATTGCGCTTTTTTTGGTTTTTTATTTTGACTCACCCACCTGAAAATTTTATTATAAAATAGCAAATTGTCGTTAATCTGACACAAAAAGTCACAACCAGTATAAAATCAACGTGACTCTGACCCAAATTGTTTGTACTATTTGTGTGTTGAAGGATAAAAAGAGTCACAGTTACGAGTATTTTATCACGCTTCTGCCTTATTGTGTCATAGTAATGACGAATTATTGCAGCTGGATTGTTTGATTCAGTTTTAAGATGGGCGTTCTGGATTGTTTACCTATGTAATTCTTCTGGGGTGAGTTTAAACTTTTTATTTTTCAACTTGGGACTAACATTAACAACATAGATGAACAAGGGGGGTAGGGTAGGGTCCACCCCCCCCCCCCCCCTAGCCTCGAAATTTTGGGGGGCCCCCTTAGAAAAAAATCTAGGGCCTCCCTCCCAAATTTTCAAATTTTTTACCCCTGACCCCCTCTAGATTTTAAAATCTTATGGTTTAAAAGTATTTTGTTTCAGAAATTGGTCCCCACCTGACCCCCCTCTAGGTTTCAAAATCTTTCATTCTGGGTCGACCCCCCCCCCTAGAAAGCTAGGGGGGTTCAACCCCCCTAGGACCCCCCTAGATTTTGAAATGTCATTTACCTGGGGTAAACACCCCCCTAGCTTTTTGACCGTGTTTATCTATGATTAACAATGTAATGTAATGTACTAATTTCCAAACTGGAGTGTTTGTTAAAGTGGATGAATCTCTAATAATGACAGATTCTACTAAAAAAGTAAGCAAAAACGATTTTTATTGTTTCTTTATGAATTATCCTAAGATCTTTATTTTCTAATTTTTAGCGGATTTTTTATATTTTATTTCAGATATGCTGGTTTTTGTAGCAGATTTATTTATTTATTGTAAAACTTGGCTGAATTTGAATCTTAATTTGTTTATACTTAAAATTAACGACGGTTGGTGTGACCACAAAAATACACTTTTTGCCGGTGTATAATATATTTTTATTGTATTTATTTAATTTATCCTGTAAATAGTCAGTACAGAAATGATGTGGATTGGCAGAAAAAATTGAAGAGTGCTATCCCGTAAAGGGAACGTTATTTTAGGGGAATGGAATGACCCAACCAATGCACAATTATAGAGTATGTAGCAAGCAAGGGTATTAGATATAAAATAAGTAATTTCATAAAAAATGATACCCAGTGATTTAGCTTTTGTTAATAAATTGTCCAGTGTACATCATTTTTCTACGAGCTATGATGATTATGGATATACCTGGCGTAACAAAATTTCTGGTCAGTGTATAGCGAAACATCTCATTTTTTAATGTAAATTGTAAAAATAGTACGTTTGTTTAAAGAACATTGGCGGTTTTATATATTTATTCAAAGCGTATAAAATATTATATTTCGTCGTTACTCGGCAAAATGAGCCACAATTTGTATAAAATAAATGTGAATGTGACTCATTTTAATTTTTAAATAGCAACCTATTAACTACAAAACAAATCAGTCACGTGGATTTCATAATGACTGTGGCTCATTATGCCGTAGTAGCGACAATTTTTTTCTGGTAGCCCGAAATGCCAGATAGCTGCATAC
This sequence comes from Microlaimidae sp. YZB2_3, assembly GCA_030248175.1. Lineage (NCBI taxonomy): Eukaryota > Metazoa > Nematoda > Chromadorea > Desmodorida > Microlaimidae > Microlaimidae sp. YZB2_3. The sequence goes on from JASAMX010029066.1 coordinate 10,363, forward strand.
AAACAAGTTAGTCAAGAAAACGGCCGAAAACGACGCGTAAAAGTTACAGGAAATACTTGACATTGTTTGGTTTGTTGTTAATTTTTTTTAGTTTTTGAAAAAATTGAGTTCGTCATTTTCGTTTTCATGTTCGTGTTGCAACGATTTTCTATTTTATGGTGTGATACCGTCCTCATAATTTTGTTGCGCTGGGTAGGTCCAAAACAAAAAAATCTGAAAGTTTTAAGAATGTAAATATTTTGTTGAGTAAAGATATGGTTTAGATTAGATTGAGATTTTTACCGCCAATGTTATGCTCTGAAGCTCCCTTTATCTAAACTAAAGTAGCTTCTGAGCTCCACCTTTTGCAAATTCTGTGTAAAAAAAACGACGCCGACGGCATATATTATTGGCACAGACCTGAGCACGGTCTGGAAATCCCCCCACGCAGTTTTATTAGAGGACTTGCCCCTTTTCCGTTTTTTTGGCCCCCCCGCCCAAAAATGAAAAATTACCCAAAAATTATGGCGCCATTTTTGCCCTACAATGAACTATCATTTTTTAGCCTATTTCAATGCATTTCAAACTATTTTAGAACTATTTTTACTTAAATTTCGCTTTTTTTGTCCCTTTTTTTCTTTTTTTCCTTCTTTTTTTTCTTTTTTTTTCTTTCTTCTCTGCTTGTCCTCCTGTTTTATTGCCCCTCCCGTTTCAAAAAAAAAAAAAATTGCTCACCGTGCCCCCTCATTTTGGAATTGCCCCCCAATAAAACCCCCGGGGGGTAATGCTTAAGCTGTTATATTAGTTATATAGTGTCATTGTAATTAGTAACATACGAATGGAATATTTTCTTTTTTTTAATTTAAGCGAATCAAATACAATAGGTTGTTGTTACTTAGTGCCGTTATGCAGATTCTAAAAACATCTCTTCTAGGGTTTTTTAATTAAATAAAAATAACTTAATTTTTGTTCTACTTTAACAAAGCTTTACTCAATAAAATGCGTGTACTAAGTGATATTTTTATATTAAAAGCTGTGTCCTTAACGGTGTGGAGTTTTATTTCGTTAATATTTTAGTCTGACAAATATTAATTTTAAATTGGTGATATTTCTGTAGAGCAGCGTTTTAATATTGTACCAAATATGTACATTTGTTCAAAATTAAAATAATTATAATAAATTTTAAAACCTAGGCTTAGAACTAAATAAAGAAGTGCTTGGAAGAAATTATTCTGTAGAAAGAATTAAAATTCGTACATCTAAAAATGACTTATTACATATATTAATGCTTTAAAAAGTTTCGTGTAACTTATACCAATTGCGACTTTTTCGTCCGCAATGAATTCTTTTTGCACTATTCTTTTTTTAGTTTTACGAGTTTTTGCAAGTGTAAAAAACTTATTTTTGGGTGTAGTTTTATTTTGAACATGAAGATCAAACTATTAATTAAGTAATAGAGATTTTTCAATTAGTTAACTATGATACTTATTCGGTTATCGTTATGATTCTGTCACAATGTTCGAGATATGATCTGATACAAATAAATTTTATTTAATAAAATTTCCGGGCAACATAACTAATATAAATCATTATATTTTGTCACAATTATACAATTAAATACAAGGGTGGCTTGATATTTGTCACGGGGTTATTTATCCCTGCGGCTTGCGACACGCCAACTATTATAAAAGAACGTGTAAATTTTGAAATTCGAACCTTATTATTTTTTTAGTATTCCAACGCTCATATCTTATAAATTTTTTATTCCTACTAGCGATGTTCCTCCTACCCTCCAATATCATTCAGCGGAACTTAGGCCATAGCGGAGAGCCCCTTTTTAATGAACGATTTTTGAGCTAATTGATGTACATTTAAATTACTCCATCTGCATTTGTAAGTCATTTTTTTATCGTTTTAAATAAATTTTTAAAAAATTAGTTTATGGAGAATCACGACGGTTAATTCAATGTACACAAAGGTCTTGAGAAGACTTGAAAATAATTTGTATAAGACCGGTAAAACTGAGGAAGAAAAAAAGATGCACAACAACCAGCTGTTTTTTAGAAAAAATACTTTATGTTTATGTTATTTTCGTGAATTATGATCGTGTTTTTATACGTTAACCAACGTCATATACAAATTATTTTTAAATCTTCTCGAGACCTTTGGGTACATTGAATTAACCGTCGTGATTCTCCATAAAAAAAATTTTAACAACATAATCTGTAGCATTATTCTTGAATTATTCATAAATTTAGCGCAAAATAGGGCGAAGAGCTCCTAAAAATGGAGCTCCATTTCGAGACTCGGACCTTCGGTCAAAATCACTAATTTCTACAACTAATTTCATATGTACGAGTAGATTTTGATTGCCACTGGGCGATTTAAAACCGTGCGATAGATCACGCTGTGAATTTTAATATTCAGAATCTTCTTCCTCTTCTCTTGTTCTACTTAAAGTGCCGGGCAAACTTTTTGTCATTAAAATCGAAGGATTTTAATGATTTTTCGTGAAACCCTTACCCATGCTCCGAATAGCCCAAAAAATTTTCATTAAAACATTTCTCGTGGTTCTGAAAATATGACCCTCCCCCCTCCACAAATTGGGGGGGAGGGTGTTTTTTGATAATTCTGTTCTAGAAAGACTGCTCAATAGGTATAAAAACTTAAGTTGCAAAGTATGCCTTCAAAGAAAGCGGCTACTTTCAATTTAATTTGATACCTTGATTTTTAAGATTGGTTAAGATTAAAGTAGGAAGTAGTCGCAATCTTTCAGTGAAACGTTTGTAATTTAAACTTGTAAAACCCATTGCGTAATCTTTCAAGTACAGAATTATCGAAAAAACGCCATTTTTTGGGTTATATCCGGAACCACGAAATAAAATTAAATGTAAACGTGTTTGCAAAGTAAATAGATAAAAAAGATTTAAACGATTATGTTATGCTGGATAATAAATGAAAGCAATCTGTATTAACTTTCAATTTGCAAGAATTTTAAATAATATGCGCTTTTTCTATTAATCATCACTATACTTTAAAATATGAGCATTGCAATTTTTAAACACCTTATAATTTCGTTTGTAAAATTTAGCAGCTTTTTTGTTTATATTAGCAGTGTTAGTTTTAACGTATTTCTAATTATACACTGACGTATTCACAAAACTGGACCGGGCTCATTTGGACTGGGTTTATCTCTTAGACGGAGTCTAATATTAATATTTATTGGCACGTTTTAATTAATTTTTTAACAAATTTTATTAATCTCGTAATTTTATTAGCTTTAAAATATCATGTAGTATTCGTGATCACGTCATATATGTTTTGCTCCATGAGATAGGTTGTGGGAGGAGCATCGGCGCCCAATGCCGTCAATGGCGAATGAAGTCTTAAAAGAAACCGGGCTTTTAAAATGAGGGCGGCGCGGGCGCGTTATTAGACAAAAGCGGGCGCGCCCTTGTTTAAACCAACCTAGCACGATCGCTTTTTCGGACACTATTTAGACAACATATGGCGAGTTCTTTTGATAATAGAGAACTCTTTCCGTTTAAAACAAAGGATTTGGACCGGCGTGTTCAAAAACTTTTTTAGGTGAAATAAAAACAGTTTATACCATTTTTTTGTTTTAAAAGTGAATTTTCGACGACTTTTGGACGATAGAGAAATATTGGACCATCACCCTGGTCAAAATCCATTGTTCTAAACCGGGTCAAAATCCATTGTTCTAAACGGAAGGAATCCCCTGCGCATCAAAGGACACCGCGCGCATAAAGGGACGCCCGCATTTATGTCTAATAACGCGCCGCGCCTTTCTAATAACCCGCCCGCGCGGCATTCTTTTAGCCTTATTATACCTTCATTTTAAAGCCCTGTTTTGCCGCTGCTCCTCCGACAACCTATCCCACGGAGCAAAACATATATGACGTGATCACGAATATTATATGACATTTTAAACCTAAAAAAATTCTAAGATGATGTTAAATTTTCCCGCCAAAACAGACAAACCCAGTCCGAATAGACCCAAGTTTTGTTTTGCATTGAATTAAAGCATAATAAAGCTGATAAAAAAATTAACGCTAGTTTTTGTGGTAATCAAATCTAATTGTAATCAAACTATTTTATGTATGTCTAAAAAAACAAATGCAAGCATTGAAATCGAAAGAATCAAAAAGCAAATAGTTTAACAACAAAGTATTTATTCTAAAAATCATTACCATAAAATAAGTTATACGCAAACAGATTTAGCGTGTTTAAAAAGGATAAATTGGATTTCCAAATTTTAAATTAAAAAAATCAAATACAAAGATAAATTTCAACTCATAATATATTTTAAATTAATTTTAATTTAAAATGTAAAAATTTTAAAAATCATTTGTATAATGAAATTACTTTGGACGCTATTTTATGCAGTAAAAGATTTGTTTTTCTCAGTTTTGCATTGCAACAGTACGATTTCAAACGCATTCGTTCCGGACCATCGTTTTGTACCCCTTGTCATTTCTGAAACTGTCGTGTCGTACCATTTGCCTGTTGGGACCGTCGTGTCGCGGGACCGTCGTGTCTCGGGACCGTCGTGTCTCGGGACCTTTGTGTCGCATTCCGTCGTTTTAGTTAAAAATACCTGATATTTTAGTTTTAGTTAAAAATACCTTATTTTTGTGAAACGTAAGAAGTATGAAACCAATAGGCACCTTGTACTGGAACTCAGTTTATACATGAAGTATGCAATAAACATAGCGAAACACCATAACCGTATCTCCTACTTATCTTTTGTAGTATGCAGATCAACCCTTGAAAGCGCGCGAAATTTTGATCGGTTGATCTGCATATTACAAAAGATAAGTAGGAGATACGGTAATTATCCATGGTGACTCGCTATGTTTATTGTATACTTCATGTATAAACCGAGTTCCAGTGCAAGGTTCCTATTGTAAAATTTAGTTGGTATTTAGGAACATAGGTGAGAAAGGAGGGGCAGGATGAGGTCCATCCCCGTAACCTCAAAATTTTGGAACCCCCCTAGACGATAATATAGGGGCCCCCTCCCCCAAATTGATGAATTTTTTACCCCTGATCCCCCTCTAGAATTTGAAATCTGACCCCCCCTCAAGAAAATTTTAGGTACTTTTTTTATACTAAGTTTTGTTCCAAAAACGTAAATTTTTTACACATATTTATGTTTTTACACCCTTTTTATACCAGAATACAGGGCCTGTGTCAGGATTTTCGGAAGGAGGGGGGAGGAGGAGGTGTCAGGATTTTCGTACAGTGAAGCTTTTATGACGCAACGCAGTATCGCGAAAGCTTCAAAATGAGCTATCAAACATAAAAATCGGGCCATACAGTGAAAAGTTACATTGGAAAAACGAAAAAGTGCCGAAATTAAATGCACTACCCTAAATCAGTACTGAAAACATGATTAAAATATGTTATGCAGTAAAGTTGCGGAAGTCTTTTGGGTATCCTATGTTTGACCCTCTTAGAGTAGTAGCTATGCGGGAATAAAAAATATAAAGATTGGAATAATAAGAAGAAGAAGGAGAAAAAGCTTAATTTCAAAACTTTACGCGGCACCGTGGGGCTGAACGGCACTGTGGCGCTCCCGGCTTTGATCCAACACATGGGTTTAAATTTTTAACTAAAGACTCCAAGCTCGTTTAGTTTTAAATTTTCTGCTTTCTACCTGAAGTCCTTGAGAGGTACTAACATCCGTACCAAGTAATGGGGGATTCTCACAAAAATAGATGAATTTCAAGCCCCAAAAAATGGTTGTAGTTTATATAGAAAATACGACTTTATATTCTCCACTTACGGCTATACAAGCTTTTTTTGGGCTTAAATTCCCGACCTCCTACCTTTAGATGTACTTAGATATTTACTAGTGATGGGCGGAACTGGAACTGCAGAACCTCCGGAACACCGGAACCGGAAGCAGAACCGGAATTGAGATTTTCCAAAAATCCAGAACAGGAAGCGGAACCGGACTTGAGACCTTCCAAAAATCCAAATCAAGAACTGGAACCGGAATTCCAAATTTTGCCTGAAACATCCGGAACCCGGAACTGCCTATTACACTGCAACACCCCCGGAACACCGGAACCGGAACCAGAACCGGAATTTAAATTTTCCAAAAATCCAGAACAGGAACCGCAACCGAAATTAATATTTTCCGAAAATCCGGAACAGGAACCGGAATCGGAATTCCGTATTTTGCCCGGAACATCCGGAACCCGGAACCGGAACTGCCCATCACTAATATCACTAACCAAGTAACTGGGAATTTTTAGGAAATTACGGGATTTCTAAACCCCCAAAAAAATGTCAAGTAAAACCTTAAAGAAAAAACAACAGGCTCGTTAGATTAGGCTTTAGGTATGTTTCAACAACAAATAAAAATACAAGCTTCATACTTACGACTCTGAGGTTCTAATTTTTGGTTTTCAAGTTTTCTTAACTTAGAAGTGTCTAAATGACTCTGGCACTTTTTTTTATTTAAAAACCCTAGAAAGTGCAGCGCAAAGGTGCTATAAGATATTATAATGATTGTATTACAAATTTTTCTTTTTTCAAATGATGCACTAGAGCTCCGGTGATGGTTCATGGAACTTACCCCGATGACCTCTGGTAGACGAGGAACTTACCTCCGATGACCTCCAAAAAGTCGGAACTTACCTCCGTTACCTCCGCTAGGGAGGAACTTACCTCCGTTACCTCCGATAGGGAGGAACTTACCTCCGATTCCCTTTCTTTTAACCAACCGATGGAAAAAAGGGGCGTTGAGTAGAGGCGTTTTACATTATGTTTGTGATATTTTAATAAAATGTTCAAAACACTACATAATAAGTCATTTGTTTTTAACACTACATAATAAGAATTAAAACAAGAATACTATTTTTAATTTTAATTTAATGTACTTTTCTAGTCTACGAGTTAAAATAATAAATTCCTTATATGCAAAAAAATAAATTATATAGTTTTTCTTTTTAGTTACACCTATTTGTGTATATGTGCATATAAATAATAAAAAAAATCAAAAAAACCTTCAAATATTTTAAATACGAAGTGCATTTATTATTTTATAGGAATTTAATCTTGGAGTAAGCACACTGAACAAAACGAGAGTTCTATTGCACACTAGCATAAACAATTATAGTTTATTTAAACATTAAATTAAACAATTAAATTAATAAAAAAAAATAAATTAAACATTAGTACCATAAATTTTTTTTAAAACTCACAAAAAATTGTTTTTTTATGCTTGCAAAGAGTAACTGTTTGTTTTTGATTTTCTCAATGTTTTACCACGTAAAAATCTCCTACGGATTAAATTCTTTTTTACGCGAACGGGACACGAGGGTACTGGGCACGAGGGTACTGGAGACGAGCCTACTGGACACGAGGGTACTGTGCACAAAGGTACTGGGCTTCAAAAATTGCGTTCACCACAACCTCGCAGCAAAATCGATTTATTATGCAAGGGGGGACACGAGGGTACTGGACACGAAAGTACTGACGAGCGAAAAAACATAACCCTCCCGCATAAATTGGGATAAACTTATTGCATAACATACTGTAGTTTGTTTTATACTTAAAAATCATTTAGTTTGTTTATATTCCCTAAAATAAAATGGACTAAAAAAGGTAAGAAGTTATTTTTTATATTTCTACTACAGAAATCTATTTTTGCAGAGGTAATTTTTTCCAAAAATTTTATCAAAAATTATTAATTATTTTAATCAGGAGTCGATGAAAAGAGTCTAAATAAAAAAGTGATAGCAAACAAACTGTGCGATTCGCTTCGTATTTTAATAGGAGTATAATATGTTTTAGAAAAAAACATTAATTATTAAATAATTTCTTGGTGTTCCCATTCCACTCATGATTGTTTAATATTAATTCTTTAGTTTTTTGCAAAGAAAAGGTTTTGAAGCTTCAGAGCTTTGGAGTAAGCTTCAAACATTATTAATGTTTTTATTAAAAAACCATAGTATAAATTTGTAAAATGAGCATTAAAATTTTCGTTTAATTATGGTATGATGTTTTTTTAACAATTTACGAAGTTTTTTTATTATTAAATTGCATTATATTTAAGCAAGCAAAAACGGATTTATGTAACGTTTAATTGTCTAGGCATTCAAACGATTAAAATTTAGTTCAAATCATTAAGTTTACAAAATTTACATATTTGTGGCAAACGTTTTTTTCCTTAGCTCAGTACCTTCGTTTCCAGTACCTTCGTGTCCAGTACCCTCGTGTCCAGTACCCTCGTGTTCAGTACCCTCGTGTCGTAGAATCTTTTTTTACAGATAAATTTGTTTTGCAAATTTTGTAATTATTTTAAAAAAATTATTTAAATCCGCACAAAAATCTGCAATCGTTTTTTGTTTTGTATGGTTTTAAAATGTTGTAATGAAATGATTATATTTGTTTGATCAGAATTTATTTTATATTTGCACCTAAATAAAATATTTTTAATCCACTTTTATCTGCAACTTTAAAATGTTTTAATCTATTTATTTATATCATAAATTTCCACAATTAAATAACCTTTCAATCAAGTTTCACAATAGAAAGTTGAGAAAACAAACGAGTTAATCGAAAACAATAGACAAAGAAAGAGGAATAAGAAAGGAGGCTGATTTCCGGAGGTACGTTCGGAGGTTGCGCGGCTATCGGAGGTAAGTTCCGACTTCCGCGACAAAGGGAGAAAAATCGGAGGTAAGTCTCGGACCCGAGTTCCGGGGTTCTATGCGGTTTTATGTATTAGGTGTATGAGGTTGAGAGCATTTTCCACGCCTCAATATCTCTTAACCCGTTCCCTTAATTGCTTTTTCCTCGGCTCAAGTGAAGTTCCTCTACCCATGTCCTCAGTGATGTGGGCGAGTAAAAAATACTTAACGGTACGGTGGCAATATGCAGATATTTTCACGGAATCAAGAGGGAAATTGTAAAAATTTGCATATTGCTACCGTACACAACCTTCAATTTGCTCGCTCACTGGGCAATATTCGCGCACAAATTATGTATGACGGAAGAAAACCTAGGTTATGCGAGAGCTTACCGGGGTAAGGTTTACGAAGACATTTGTCATAAATACCACCACCGTGAGACGAATATTTCACTTTGTCGACGAAGGTCTCAGGTTGTACGGAAAGGCAAGGGGAGGGTTAAGGTAGAAAAAACACCACAGTTATAACGATTTTTACTAAAAGTTAGATATCAACTTAGATATTAATTTTTGTCTGACAAAAGTATAATGCAATCGAAAGCTCAGATTATGATGTATCGAACGGTAATAGTTTCATCGTTTACCGAATGTTCTATTTCGAGATATAGTTTGATGAATTTAAAGCTCAGAAAACTGTTTTTGGCCATTTAAAAAATTTTATTTACTGAGTTTTTTCTGCAATTTTATAGAAAATTAACGAAAAATAGGGGGCAACTTTTAGATGTGGTTTGGAGTAAAACGTAATTTAAAATTTTAAAAAACTTAAAAAATCGATGTTTTTAAAAAAAAATCAAATAAAAAAAAATCCTGAATTAGTTTTTTAATCAAATACAATTCAAAGTATTGATTAAACTTATGTCTAACTATTTCCAAACTTTAATTAAAATTTGAGCTAATCAAATTTTTTAATTTTCATTTAATTTTTTTTGATTTTACGCCGAGAAACTACATTTCGAAACGTTTGTTTAAAAGTATCTTTTACGAGAAAGATTTCAGATGGGTCAGTAGCCGAGTGATAGAGTGTCGGAGTCGAATCCTCGGACCCATTGGTTCGAGTCTCCCGCAGCCAATATTTTTAACGTCAAAAATAATTTTTTTTCTTAATTTTTAACTTTTTAATTAAAAAAAGTGTTTTTTATTTTAAATACGCTAAATGAAAAATCAAAAGCTTTGGTAATGAATTTTATTATAATATAATGTATTTTTGACATGTATTTTATTGGTTTCAGTTATTGATTGTGGACGATAACAATTTAAAAAAAATGAATGTCAAAAATTGAATGAAGAGGTCAAATTACGTTAGTAAAAATTAATTAGAAAAGATCTGCCGTCAAAATCTAACTGTGGTGTTCTACCTTAAGTTACTTTGGTCGATTACTGACACACAGGACACCAAAAAAATTGCGACCAAAAAACTGAAAGTGTATAACCAACACTCGTTGTGATATTGTTTCAAAAAGAAATGTCAGTAAGACGCTCTTCTTAATAACTCCCGTAGTGATAATGTGTAAAAAATATGGCGCTTTATAAATAAAAGTTCTAATGTAAATCTAACGGGTGGTGGTGTAATGCAGCACGTCAGTCAATGAGGCACTGAGGTTGGAATTACAGGTTTATTGCTGTATCGTCCATTTTTTTAGCCAAAAAGCTAAAATCGCAAATTAATTTGCATTGTTTCCTGTAAAAGTTAAATAAAAAACACAATTTATGGCTTTATTTATTTAAACTTTCCAACATAGACTTTTACGTCACAAAAGTATATAATAAAAAAAGGTCTTGCACCGAAACGCATATGCAGATCCAAATAAAAAACTTCACAAAAATGAGTATATAAATGTAAATAAAAAATAAGGTCCCGCACAAAAACGCACATGCAGATGGATATAAATAAACAAGGTCCCACAAAGAAACGTTGAAAACGCATTGTAAACTATGCAGATTCAAAGTCATAAACGCATAATATGTAAACGTTATCAGAAATGTTAAAAATTTTAGCTTAAACAGACATGCTAATATCGAATTAGGCTAAACTTGTATAATAACAGAAAAACGAGACACTCTAAATATGTTCAAGTGTAACTATAGTTACACTTAAACATTGCACTTAAACATAAACTTGAACTTGCAGCCATGTTATGAAATGAACTGCGTATGGTTATAGTTGGATGACATAGGATCTATATAGCCGGACGCACACGCAGTTTATTTCATAACTTTTCACATGCCAAAAATAGCATTTGGTGGCTAAAATTAAGACTGGCCGAATTTAAGTCAGTTACGCTACCTATTCCAGCGGAGCAGTGAACCAACACGGGACTGTCAAAATACTTGTTAGTTTGTTTTTCCACCTCTTTCCGCCTTTTTTTTATTAAAAGAATTAACCGGAGCAGGGTGTATGACGATTGAGGACTTCCTTTGTCTGGCCATTCATAATAACCTATGTGCAGCACCTAAAACATTCTCAGTAATCATAAAAAGTCTTTGTAATACAGACTATTTCTGAATAAGGGTTTTTTAGTGTAAGAAAAGGTACAATGACAATTGGCGCCAATCGAATGTAGAATAAAAATGAGAAACAGCGAAAGACAAAAGTACATTTTACGGTTTCAAATGTTGCCGCTTCGTACGGCGCTACTCGCACGTTTGTTACCCATTTTAGTAATGTTTCAATTACAAAAAAATACTTCTATCTAAAGTTTGGAATGGATGTTTTAAAATTAATTTTTAAATTTTAATCTTTTTACAACAAGAACATTAATAAACTCTGTTTAGCTTTGAAATTTGTTTCAAAGGACAAATTTTAATTTTATTTTTGCTATTTGGACATTATTGTTTATAAAAATACTATTAAGCGATGATTTTTAAATATCGTGATGCTTATTGGAAGTTTTTGCTAGGTGGAAACCTTAGTTTTACCATGAATAATAAAACAAACGTTAAAACTTTTATTCCATACACATTGTAACGTTTCGATACTTCAAAGTATCATCATCAGACGATGATCTAAAATGCAGATAAAGCAATTAAAGCATTGAATACTTGGTAAAAAGAATAAGGATAAAACCAGAAAAGTTAAACATACAGATAAAACTAGAAATAAATTGATAAAAAGATTATAGAGTAGGTATTAAAAAAGCGGGATAATTACAGAAAAAATAAAAACATAAATTTTTTATGATGGATAAAACGCAAGCTTACAAACAAACAAAAAAACTGGGAACAACATGTATTTGAAATATTAGAAGTGAAAATTCATAAATTAATTTAAAAGACAAAAACAAAAAGAATTTTAACACACTTTTAATTTAGAATTGAGTTTAATTAATTTAAAAAAAGCCTAAACAAAAAAATTTTTAATATAAAACATTAGCTATAAGGGGGTTACATTGTTAAAAACATTAGATTTTAAATAAAACATAAAAACGCGCACAATACTAAAAACAAAACACCTAAAACAATTCCAAAGGAAGGGACATAACACACTTATTAGGAACAGGTTTTTGTTGCAATATATGAAAGCTGTTTTTACAAAGGTGTTGAAAATCGAACTTGGCCCTATACAAAACAGAAAAATCTAAAACGGACAGCTATGTGGGCTATACAAGTTCATTATCAGTTTGGATTTTATCAATACAGCAATATTGATAAAGTTCCAAAGGCTTTGATTTCTGGTGTCGTTTATTCTTTCACGTGTGGTAGGTGCAATACTACCAGCTATGTGGGCAAAAGTGTCCGCCACCTTCACACCAGGGTTTCAGAGCACATGGGTGTTTCTCCTTTAACTGGAAGATTGACTGCTCACAAGGCGAATTCTGCTGTGTTAGACCACATTTTAGAATGCGGTTATAGTACCTCCTTTTCAGATTTCCATGTTTTGTATAGGGCCAAGTCTGATTTCCAACTCTTTTGTAAAGAGAATATTCATTTATCGCAAGAAAAACCTAAGTGTTATGTCCCTTCCTTAGGAATTGTTTTAGGTGTTTTGTTTTTAGTATTGTGCGCGTTTTTATTTAATGTTTTTAACACTGTAACCTAATAGCTAAAGTTTTATATTTAAAAATTTTTTGTTTAGGCTTTTTTAAACTTAATTAAACTCAATTCATAATTAAAAGTGTGTCAAAATTCTTTTTGTTTTTGTCTTTTAAATTAATTTATCAATTTTCACTTCTAATATTTCAAATACGTGTTGTTCCCAGTTTCCCTGTTTGTTTGTAAGCTTGCGTTTTATCCATCGTAAAAAATTTTATGTTTTTATTTTTTCTGTAATTATCCCGCTTTTTTAATACCTACTCTATAATCTTTTTATCAATTTTTTTCTAGTTTTATCTGTATGTTTTACTTTTCTGGTTTTATCCGTATGCTTTACTTTTACCAAGTATTCAATGCTTTAATTGCTTTATCTGCATTTTAGATTGTCTGATGATGATACTGTGAAGTATCCAAACGTTACAATACGCATGGAACAAAAGTTTTAACGACTGTTCTATTATTCATTGTGATGCTTAATTTGGAAACCAAAATTTGCTTAGCACAAATTTTGTAACCCTTTGCAATTTTTTCTTCCAAATACCGCTGCAACTCCGCAAAAGGCATTTCGTGCACCGCTGCTCAGTCCTAAAGTCTGCGCCCGCTTCAAAATTGACAAATCGAAAGCTCTGAAAAACGGAATTCCCTCTATAGTTTGGAGCGCTAATGAACATCATTAGTCTCTATATTTATTCATATTACCTTTCTTGGCTTTTTAGAATCTTTTGTAACTTCAAGTATGGTTTCATGGAACTCTCTGTAAGTTTGTAGCTTTAATGTAGTTGTAATTGTTATATTCCCAAACTTTTTTATTTCATTTAACTAAAATAAAACCAAATTCAGTTCATACATATATTCGATCTGATTAAAGTGCTCAGTTAAAACATTTTATGATATTCTAATAAATTTATTGTTAAAAATAAAAAAAAGAAACTAAAATATGTACAAGAATAATGCTTACAAGGCAAAATTTTTTTTACTAAATTAAAAAAAGAAGTCTGTACAAAGATGATGTAGACTAAAAAACTTCAGGTGAACATATCTCGTTAAGGTGCTGTTAATTTATACAAAAATTTTGTTAGTGAATGTCATATTTTTAATGGTATACACTCATAAAGTTTTTGGGTAGATCGACTATATCGTACGCGATATATGTATATATATGCTCATTCTAAAAATTTTTTAGTGCACTTCATTTTTGTACAGACTGTAGTTTACAAAAATTTTGATCTGGCATTATTTTTTATTTCTAAAATTAGCCAAAAAAGAGCGTAGCTCTGGTCCAGAGGTTCAAACTCCATACTCCAAACTACAAGGGTAACTTTCGTTGAATTTTTTGACAAAGAATTGTTTGCATCGTCAAAAGGTTAGTTTTATTTTGTTGGTTTCCATAAACCATCTTTACGTATGCTTGTTAGCCAAGAAATACAGCAAGATGATTTGAATGATGACATCTAAGGCACTTCTAAAGGATTTGGCCGATCGCTCAATCTCATGTGTTATATTGAGTTCTGAAAGGTGCGTTTGCAACTTTGAAATCACTTTGTTCGGTTGAAAAACGGCGCAAAAACTATACTGAACGTACTATTACCTAACTAAAGTTAACACCGAACGACATATCAGCAACACCGCCACCGTTGAGTTTATCAATGTTTTAAAGCGCACACCAAGCTTATGGATTATTCGCCAGGGAGGGGCGTTTGAAGACGTTTGGAAATTTTCATTTTAGAAAACTCCGTCTATTTTTTGTAAACTACATGATACAGACTATACGACACGGCGAATATTGATCGGTCAGCAGAGATAAAATGACGTGGTTGCGACCAATCAGCGCAGAGCAGTGCGCGGAGATGCTCCCCCTGGATTACAAGTCGAAAAACCTTTATCGTGTATTTTACAAAAAATAGGCGGAGATTTGTAAAATGAAAATTTACAAATGTTTTTATGAAACAGGCCCCAGGAATAAACTAATGGGTTAAATCCTAGTTTTTTGTTTGCAGGCACGGTAAGTGAAACTGCTTTTGAGAACACCAAACCAAATGCCCTTTCAACCACGTTCCTGGTCTTGCAATTATATTATATTATATTTTGCTTCACACTATAATTTGCTGGATTGTAAAACCAAAAATATATAACACTATATAATATATTAAGGAAAAATATGACACTCAGTCTCAGAAGCGAAACTATTTGGTGCCATTTTTTGAGCACTGCTATTAAGTGTTGTGCGCATAAAATGGCAAAACAACTGTTCTTATTTAGGCATGTGTCGTGAAAATGGGCACTGCTAAAAATGTAGCAGTGTTTTTGCGCATATCCTAGCATGCTAACTCGAACGCACTGCATTTTAAAGTACACTGCACTTTTTTGGCAATCTTGTGCGCATATATGCGCATATACTGCACATAAAATAGCACAACCGCGGGAAAGAAAAAAAATAAACCCACTAAAAAACCACTATTTAGTTTGCACACTGTACACAAAATACAAACTTTTAGTATAGACATACAAAATAAAATCCAATGCAATACATAAATAGATCTTTTTGTGTATTGCATTGGATTTTATTTTTGTATGTCTATACTAAAAGTTTGTATTTTGTGTACAGTGTGCAAACTAAGTAGTGGTTTTTTAGTCGGTTTATTTTTTTGTTTCCCGCGGTTGTGCTATTATATGTGCAGTATATGCGCATATATGCGCACAAGATTGCCAAAAAAGTGCAGTGTACTTCAAAATGCAGTGCGTTTGAGTTAGCATGCTAGGATATGCGCAAAAACACTGCTACATTTTTAGCAGTGCCCATTTACACGACACATGCCTAAATAAGAACAGTTGTTTTGCCATTTTATGCGCGCAACACTTAATGGCAGTGCTCAAAAAATGGCACCAAATAGTTTCGCTTCTGAGACTGAGTGTCATATTTTTCCTTAATATAATATATAGTATTATATATTTTTGGTAAAACGACCTTTTTTTAATTCCAGCAAATTTTAAAAGCCACTTTTGATTTTTCCATCCGCTATCACCTAATAAAGTGCCTTTTCGTTTTTCCCGATTAATAATTACCAATAAAAATTGAAAAATTTTAAACAAAAATTGTTTAATATTAAAGACTAAATTTTGCGTTTTAATTTGCTTTATTGTTAAACAAAATCTCATAATTACACAATTTTAATTGGTCCTTTGTCTTTTAATTTACGAGGTCATCTAGATATAATTTAACTATAAAGTTGTTTATTTGCAAACCATATTTCCAATGTTTTTACTAAGTTTAAATAAATTCAAATAAAAATAAATAAATAAATTGAATTTAAATACTTTAAAATTTTTTTTATTTGAATTTTAATTAATTTTACCAAAAATAGGGTGTAGCTCCAGAGCTTCGTGAGACTACCCTGAACTTTCGAACACCAAAGTTTTGTGAAACAGCAATAATAGTATATTTTTCGTTACTTTTAACACTTACTTGATCACCCCAATATTGATAGCATTTAGTTTTATTATTTTCCATTGTTTTGCACAACATTACAATAACCGTCACTTTTTCCTGCAAAACCATACGCCAGAAATCGACGCAAGAATTCGCCATCGGTCCCTAAAGCAAACAATACTAGTATTGGAATACACACTAAATTTTGAAACATTAATTTTTTCACACATTTTTAAAATTTTTTTTATTTATTTTATAAATCTTATTCAATTT
>JASAMX010029068.1:0-15840 GCA_030248175.1 Microlaimidae sp. YZB2_3
TATTGCTCTTTTAGTGTGTGTGTGTGTGTCTGTGTGTGTGTGTGTGTGTGTGTGTGTGTGTGTGTGTGTGTGTGTGTATGTATGTGTGTGTGTGTGTGTGTGTGTTTGTGTGTATGTTTGTGTGTGTGTGTGTGTGTGTGTGTGTGTGTGTGTGTATGTATGTGTGTGCGTGCGTGTGTGCGTGTGTATGTGTGTGTGTGCTTGTATGCATGTGTGTTTGTGTATGTGTGTGTGTGTGTGTGTGTGTGTGTGTGTGTGTGTGTGTGTGTGTGTGTATGTATGTGTGTGTGTGTGTGTGTGTGTGTTGTGTGTATGTGCGTGTCTGTGTGTGTATTTGTGTGTGTGTGTGTGTGTTTGTGTTGTTGTGTGTGTGTGTGTGTGTGTGTTTGTGTGTCTGTTTGTGTGTGTGTGTGGCGTGCGTGGGGGGGAGAGGGGCGGCGGGGCGGGAGGGGGGCAGCAGGAAGTGTGTGTGTGTGTGTGTGTGTGTGTGTGTGTGTGTGTGTGTGTGTGTGCGTGCGTGTGTGCGTGTGTATGTGTGTGTGTGCTTGTATGCATGTGTGTTTGTGTATGTGTGTGTGTGTGTGTGTGTGTGTGTGTGTGTGTGTGTGTGTGTGTGTGTGTGTGTGTGTGTGTGTGTGTGTGTGTATGTATGTGTGTGCGTGCGTGTGTGCGTGTGTATGTGTGTGTGCTTGTATGCATGTGTGTTTGTGTATGTGTGTGTGTGTGTGTGTGTGTGTGTGTGTGTGTGTGTGTGTGTGTGTGTGTGTGTGTGTGTGTGCAGGCGTGCGTGCGTGCGCGCGTGCGTGCGCGCGTACTTGCGTGCGTGCATGCGTGTATTTTGTGTTTTTACGTTTATATTTTTTAAATCACAAAATTTCGCAGTTTAACATTTTTTAGTTATTTTGAAAAAGTTTTGTTCCGTCCCTCGAACATGAGGTGAAAAACTGGTCCAAGCTTCTGCATAACTAATTATGTCCGCCTGTTTGACATTTCCTTTTTCTTTAAATCTAGTAAAACAATGACTTTTCATAAGAGACGTCCTTTGGTGGGAGTTTTGTTCTTTTTGTGACATTCTGATTAAAACACTAAACAAATAAACGATACTAAATAATTTTAATAAATTAAGAAAAATTAAAATTCAATCTTAAATAAAAAAAACCTGATAAAATATTGCTTTATATTTAATTCTTTTTCGACAATATTCGTTAAAATGAGCTTAATTAAGTATGGTAATTTGCATGCACGATTTGCAAAATTTTGAGAAGAGGGAACCTTGAAAACGAAAACATGAAAGGTAGAATCATTTGTTTGATCAATGTCATTTAACAGGATATCCAAAAAAAGATCAATTTCTTATTTTAGGATTTAGGTACTTTAAAACAGAAAAATAGGAAACTTGTATTTAAAATTATGGAATTATTAAAACCAATTCTACCTAAGCATTAAGCCTAAACCCACACCTAAGGTCAAGCCCTTTTTCTTAATTAAGGCTTCAGGTTTCTGAAACTGCTCGACAGTTCCAAGTTACATTTCGAACGACTGCGTACCCTATGTAGATCGCCTAGTTTCGCTTTTTGACGCTGCAAGTTTTCATCATTTTACAACGACTAATAATTTTTTTTAATTTTCCAATATCATTCGCAAAAATTTTGAAGCTTTTAATCATTAGATTTATAAATAAACAAAAATTGTAAAAGTAAAATTTGTGATTCCCGAAATTGGAAATCAAGGTAACGAAAAAAAATCCATATCATGTGTTATTACTGAAGAAATGGCTTTGGTATAGTGTTTCAAAGTGATTTTTTAAAGTTAATGTCGATGGCAGATAATTGCTCATCTAAAAGCTACATATGTATTTGCAGCTTGATTCGTAAATAAAATGATTTAACACGGTAAAATATTTATGAATCAATACAATATCCTGGACAAAATATGTGTATTTTTCGGGGGTTTCTCATAATTTTTTATACACTTTATTTTTTTATACTTTATTTTAATTAATTTTTTTAACATGAAACAAAATATCCAAATTCGAATCCCAATGTGTTTTAAAACCATCTTAAAAAAAATTAAATATTAAGTAACGAAAGTTTTAAAATAAAATAATGTTTTAAATGCTTTTGTGTAAAGTCTTTTTTGATCGAACCAATAAACATTTATTTCGTGTAACATCTACATAGGAGAATGGCATTAAATCTGCTCCAACAACCTATAGGAATAGCAAGAAACCTTAAGTAAATTACGGTTTCTAATATTTTATTTTGAAAAAAAATTAAAAATGTTAAAAAAAAATACAGGGTATTCGGACCCGCCCTAAAATTATGGGAATTTCAAGCCACAAAAATGGGATCTTTACATCACATCGTCGTTACTACAACAAAATGAGCCACTGTCATTATAAAATACAAGTGACTGTGACTCATTCTGTAGTTATTAAGGTCCTGACTTAAATTTAAAATGGTCACAGACACAGATATTTTATGCGAACTGTGGCTCAATTTGCCATAGTAACGATGATATATGTAGCCTTAATGAATGGTTATCTTAATTAAAAAAAATCAGATATTAATTTGTAGTAAAAAGTAATAATGTTTTAAGCAGAAAATGCAAAGCCCACATGTATTTAGCCAAAGTGAAAATTTTAATTTTAAGTTCAATTCCGATCAGAAAATCAATAAATCGGACTATTTATTTAAAAAAGAAGTCATCTATACGGTGTTTGGTATTGTTTGAGTAATAATTAAAAAATATTCTTTGTTTCACCTATATTTGAATCGATGTGAGTTAAAAAACTTTGTAAATAAGTTTATATAGATCAAAATAGTTTATTTAACTTGTTTTTAATTTTAAATATTGGTTTATGGTTAAAAATTAATCATTAATTCCAAAATAAACCACTGACAATATAAAAAAAACCAAACCATAGCCGACTTCTTTTTTATCGGAAAAATAAGTCCTATTCAATTTATTCCTAGTTGGAATTATGGTGAATTATATCTGGCTGACCTCGTAAATTTATTTATCTATTAGAAGACCAATGAAATTGTGCGGTTATGACGTTTAAAAAAACAAAGTAGAACGCAGATTTTTTTAAATTTTTTTATTTAATTAGATCGCCTTTTCACAAAATATACAAAAAAATTAGTCAATTTAAGCGCTTAAAATTTTGCATATTTGTTCCAAATTGAGTAATATGATAAATAATTATTCAAATAAGGTATATTTATTCTTTAATATATTAAAATGTTTTTGCTGAAAATTTTAATATGTTATATTGTTATATAGCCGATTAAATACCACAAATAACGAGGTCAGCTAGGTTTGATTTGCCAATAAACTAATTTTTTTATCCCGGTAAGTACGGGTTGCCTGAATTGGAAAAAACGGTTTTTACCTGCCTCCTACCTGCCTCCATCGGAAATTTTGCTGCCTCCTACCTGCCTCCATCCTGCCTCCTCCTACCTGCCTCCTCCTACCCGCCTCCATCCTGCCTCCTACCTGCCTCCGAGGCAGTTTTATCTGCCTCCTATCTGCCTTCTAATCTGTATATGCTTTAATATAGGAGGCAGGGTCATCTGCCTTCTACCTGCTTCCGAGCCCGAGGCAGTGTTAGCTGCCTCCACCCTGCCTCCACCCTGCCTTCATGCTGCCTCCGAAGCAGTTTTACTTGCCTCCTACCTGCATCCAGTCTTTCGGAGGCAGGTTCAAGAGCCGGCCTTACCGGGTTATAAATTTTAAAAACAGCTTTGAATAAGTAGGGTAAATGACTTAATTTCGGCCACTTTTTTTATTTTTTTGGATAAGTTTTTTCTGATTTGTCCAATCGACCCAAAATTTGGTCTAAAAATCAAACGATAGCTATTTTTGTTATTTCAGTGCAAAATTCTAAAATTTCTGTTACACTTAAAGATCAGTGGAAGTTTAAAGTTTTTTTTATAGTGGCCGAAATTAAGGCGCGAGCCATTAACTTCGGCCACCTAGAAAAAACTGGGTATAACTATTGCCAAAACGAACAATAAAATTTTTTTTAAAGGTTTGCAAATTTATCTTAGGTATTGTTCTTGGTACATAACTTTATTTTTTCCGTTTGCAAACTTTATTAGTTATTAGCAAGACTTTAAATAATTATGTCAAAACCTTAAAAAAAACAAATTTTAATAACATGTATTTTTTGTTGAATTTTTATTTTTGGCTTAAAAAAACGTCAAAAAAAGTTAAATGAGCGAAAAAAATCTTTATAAATACGGTAGTACGATGATATTTAAAAACAGCAAAAAACTGCAGGTTCTTTCAGCTAAATTTTAAGGTGGCCGAAATTAACGGAATCTTAAAATGCGCAGTTAGTTAAACGCATTGCAAAATGATTTTGAAGAAAATATCAAAAAATGAAAATTAACAAATTTGAGCCTTAAATAGAAGATAATTTAAGTTTATATAGTGCTTCGTTTTAAATTTGATGCAGTTTAAACACAAAGCAGAAATTAAAAAAATCACAAAAAGTTCAATTTTTTGTATAAAATTGTTCATAATCCAGAATAACAAAAATAAAAAAACTCTTGGAAAAACACTTTATTTAACATTCATCCGGTTAGTTTTGTGCTAGTTCTTTTGTCTTTTAAAAATAAGCCAATTTTCTAACACCCTAAATTGGTGGCCGAAATTAAGGCCTGGCCGAAAATAAGTCAGATACCCTACTAACATTGTAACGGCAAAAGCATTGTAAGAAAACCTATTTGCTAACAAGAAAATGAATGCCATCTCATGGCGTTTTTTTATTAGCTTCTTGTTCTTTCTGTTTTTGTAAATTCCGTATACAAACAAACACAATAATATACATTATACATAATAGTAAATTTTTTTATTTAAATAAAGCCAGCTGTTTTTCTGGACGGATTTTAGTTTAAAAACGGGTTGCTTGTTTCAAGAAAATAAATAAATTGACTACATGTATACTTTCAAAATAGTAATTTAAATTATTTTATCGTACGTTTAAAAGTCTCACAAAAACAACATTAAAATCGCTGTAACTAATACAGTTTTCTTCGAGAACAAAGTTGTAATCGATACGGAAGTTTTAAAAACACTACACAGGCTAACAATTTCGCTATGAGTGTTCTGGGTTTTCATCATTACACTATGTGCTATAAGCTTGGGCTTTTTGCTTAAGTCAATTAACTACCAAGTTTATATTTTGAAATTAAATGAGCCTTTATTTAAAATGTATAAATAATGATAAATAATAATATTATGTATGTTAAAAGTCATAAATAATCTTTAGTTTATTATATATTTACCCCTGAGATTTACCAAGAAAGTTTGGAAATTACGTAACGAAGAAACGTAGTTAAAAAAATGTATTCCGCAACATGAAAGATAAATCTACAAGTATTTCCATCATTTTGAGGGGATATAGCCTGACAAAATATGTTTTATGTCTTATCGAAATTTCTTTATACTTTTGTAAGTCTAGAAAATTCTAGTTGTTCCATATGATCTTAGTTTTATTTATTTTTTTGCCAGTAGACTAAGTGCTATATTAGCACGTGTTGTTTAAAACTTTTCTGAATGTTTTAATTTTTCTAATTTTCTGGCTGTTTAAATTCCATAATTTGATATTTTAATAATTTTAATTTGATATTTTAATAATTTCATGCCCATTTTACGCATATTTGTTTTATATACAAACCCCTAACCCTTATGTAGGGGTTAACAAAACTTCTTAAAAGGGGTTAGGACTTTATTAGCTTTTATTTATAACAAAATTAATATAAAAGTATCAATTTAAACCTTTTAAATAAAGATACATACGATTTGTCAGAAAAAAAGCTAAAACTAAAACATTTACAATAGTTTTAAACAGCGTCCTATGTAGCACCTATTTAACACATATTTAATGGACCGCCCCAAAGTGTATTTGCGTTTTTTTATTCGACTTAAGAGCAATACTTATTTTGTTTACAGTTTTATTTTGTTAACTTTAGTGTACAACGACTTATTCTATGCTACATTCTAAAACAAATGTATTATTTCCGAGACCGTCGTGTTACATACTCGGTATTACCAGTTTAAAACCTGCACTTCAATTAACAAAAAACGAACTGCGCAGAAAAAATCCTAAAATATAATATAAACCAATCATCAAACAAAATTTCTGGTATATGTTGTCTGCTGTATTTATGTACTTATTTCTAATTGCAAACTGTAAACAAACAAAATGTCTTTTTTTATGTTGTTAATTTACTTGAAAATTAAAATTTCGTTTTTTTACTGGTAATAACATAATAACTGCAAAAAACAAGTATTGTAAAACGAAGTAAGATTATTATTTTCTTAATGACAGTATCGTTTTAATTTGTGAAAACGTTTCCCTGAGCGCAATAGGCCACAAAAATTTTTTTCTTTAAGGTAGAACTTCACAGTTTTTTTGACGACAAATTTTTTTGAATTACATCTTACTATACGTAGTTTGTTTGACCTGCTGATTCAATTTTCAACATTCATTTTTCTGTAAAAAATGTTATCGTCCACAATCATCAAATAACATCAATAAAATACATGTCAAAAATACAAAACATTAATAAAGTTTATTACCAAAAATATTCTATTTTTTCATTTTCTATTTAGCGTATCTTAAATAATAAATCATTTTTTTAAATTAGAAAGCTAAAAAATAAAAAAAAATTTCTTTCGGCGTTATATGGTCGAGCTGACCACTCGACCCCATGGATCCGAGGATCCGAGAGCGACGTACTAACCACTCGTCTACTGGATCCACGGGGATTTTTCAATTAAAAGCAACTTTTTAAAGGAATGGTTTAAAATCTTAGTTCCTTGGCGTCAATTAAAAAAAGAATTAAGAACGAAAATTAAAAAAAATTGATTCGTTATTTTTTAAACGAAAGTTTGGAAATAGTTAGATATAGGCTTTTACCATTTTTTTTATTATAAACGATTAAAAAAGGAGAGACTTCAGGATTTTTTTTACTATATATTTTTTTAAAAAAAGTCTTTTTTGCAATTTAAAAAAAAATCCTAAGATCATTTTAAACCCAAAGCACCTCTGAAAGTTACCCCCTACATTACCCTTTATTTATTATAAAATTTCGCCCAAAAATAACGAACCTCTTTTTTTAAAAGGCCTTATTGGCTTTTCCGGGTTAGATCCCATGGGGGACCTCTGTTGCGAACTGGACAAACTTTTCGGTGATATTTTTAGAACCACTGAATAGAGCAGATTCTTAACTTTTTATAGCACCCCACTTTTATGGGCCAAAAATTAATATTTATAATGATATGCGACTTGTAGTCCAAGTGGTCAAAACTGTGAAGTTCTACCTTAAGATATATTTATGGGTTTAGGAGATATGACTCCACAAAAAACCACCTTTTTTCAAAATTCTGTACCTAAAAGATTTCTCAAGGAGCATAAACATTTTAAGTTAAGTTTTACTGAAAGAAAAAATTACAAAAAAACGCAATTTGTGGGGGGTCATATCTTTTGAACCACCAAAAATAATTTGATGAAAAAAATTTGTGGGCTATTGGGGTAGGGAAGAGGCTTTTACAAAAAATCATCAAAATCGAAGAAAAAAATTTGACTCGGTACCGCACCTTTAACGTTTTTTTACCAATCTTAAATAAAATTTGTCCAATAGAAAAGTTCCATTTTATGCAGAGAAAAAACGTCACTAAGAAGAAAAGACGTTTTAAACGCAAAACTAATAAAATATTTTATTAAAAATTTATCTTAATATAACAAAAAACTTGAATTAAAACATATGAAAATAGAACAACAAGCTAAAACAATAAAGTTCTACAGTAATAACAAATATACATAAAAATATTTTTTATAACAACGAAATAAAAATATATAAAAATCTGCTTTACTCGATGATACGGTGAAAATTGCTAGTTTATTAAAAGAGGATTTATCTGCACTAGTACAGCACGCCTTTCACCGCGCGCATAAAATGACACATGAATCTATAGTTAAAACACTCGTTATGATGTAGGAGAGGTTTATTTTCGCCTTTAAATTTAAATAATTGCTACCGTACATTTAAACGCGGGAACATAGTAAAAGGTCAACCATTTCAATTTGTTTGCTTACTCGGCCGTTGGGCTTCAAACTCATAGGAAAAAAAACTGCGCTTGATTTATTATTTCGTCGTTGGTCTTACACAATGAGTCACAAGCGTCATCAAATGCTCATAACTGTGACTCTTTTTATATTTTAATCCACAAATAATGTACGTCCTGAGCCACAACAACAGCCATCAAAAAAACCGAGCCACGAGCAAGGAACGAGCCCAGAAAAAATCATTCGCTGCTGGACACGTGCGATTGGCTCCGTCTCCGCCCGCCCCCGACGCTCGTCCCTTTTGGCTCCGTCCGCTCCGCGCCCAACCGAGCCCCGCGACGAGCCCGAAAGGCGAGCCCGAGCAGGACGAGCCTCGAAAAAAGAGCAGCCCGCCCGGCACCCCCCCCCCCCCCCCCCCCCCCCCCCCCCCCGATAATTTAAATAAAATGAATCAGAGTCACGTTAATTTTATAATAGTGTGATTTTTGTGTCAGAATAAAGACGGTTTTCTGTAAATGTAAATGTAAATGCATGGCAAGTGCGTTTGATTCTCCCGGGAATAAAATCCCATTACTGAAAACGGGTTAAATGATGTAAATGATTTTAAGCAAAACATTATATTAACTTTGAAAATCAAATAAAATTATAGTTTTTTTATATTAATCATTTTACGCAAAAAATTCCAATATTTATAGGCAAATAAAATCTAGCTGATCGCGATATTTGCAGTATTGAATCAACTATTTAACAACAAAAACATTCAAAATTTTTCACTTAAAAATTTTATTTTAATAATTATTTATCGATCTATTTAATTTGGAGTCTAAATGCAAATTTTTTTAGAGCTAAAGTTGGTTAATTTTTGTGTAATTCTGTGAAAATGTGGAATTAAAAAAAATTTCTGCGTTCTTATTTGTTTTTAAAAAAAACACGTCATTACCGCACAATTTTAATTGGTGCCCTCATGTCTGCATTCTAATTTTCAGCGTCAGCCAGATATAATTCATTCATAATATTTTATCGTTTTAGACATCCTTTTTTTTCAAAACCCAGACATTAAAAAAATTTCATTTCCCCCTTAGTTTTAATAAGCAACGTTATAAGTTTTATTTTAAATTGTCCTGTTTTGGCGCCCAACATCGTTTTTCTTATGTTTTTTCTGTATTTTAATTAAAAATGATAAAAATATGGTAATTAAACAAAGGTGTCTGTGGAATTCGCTATCCGGAATTTTTCTATTGAGGGAATTAGCGTTCCATTACTTACTGTCATAACTATTTACATTTATAGATAAAAGTAAACATGCTAATGACAAATAAAACTGATGCACTATTTTACTACTTTTCCAGTCTTAAAGTAGACTTTATTCTTGTGACAAAATATAGAATTAATAAATATCGATGAAATACAAAAATATTCATTTGTTTTGATGTGGTGTACATTTAATAAAATGATCATTTTATATTTTATTATTTTCGTTGTTTAAAAAATTACGCATAAATTTAATTGGTCCTTTTTTTGCTCCCTTCTTCTCCTTCCTTATTTTCTTTCTTTTATAAGTTCTCCCCCCTCCATCTCCTTCCTTATTTTCTTTCTTTTAATAAAAAGAAAAATGGAAAAAACACAGGGTCTGTGGGGAACACCCCCCCCGATTATTCCTTCAAGGATAACCTCCCTTACCTTCCTTCCTTACCAATTTCCTTTAAAAAAACTGCACATGCCAAACAACATACTCTTTCTCTCTTCTTCTTCTAAACACAACACAAACACTCTTCTTCTCCTTTCCCAACATCTAATCCTTTGCCTACAGATAGAAATATCAATAACAATACAAAACAAAAAAATTCTTTTGTTTGGGTGCAGTAATATAAAAACAAATCAATCTTTTCTTTTTTTAAACAATTACGCATAAATAATACAATTACAAAGTTCGAACCCATTTTATGAAAGTGACAGCAACGAGAGCAACTCAAAAAATATCAATAGGAGATTTGCAATAAAATATAACCATACACTTTAGCCATAGACCATAGACTTCAGATGGATTCAAAAAAATTTATCATAAAATTAAATCCGCGGTAATTTCGGTTAAAATGATGTTTACTTCCAGTCTTTACATATTTGAAGTTCAACTCAATCGGCACTGTTGTTTTGTAATTCTTTTAGGGTTTTGTGAAAAAATAAACTAAGTAGGACAATTCAATATTTACAAAAAGTTCACCTTCAAAAAAGGTTTAGCATAAAGTTAAAGCGGAGGTGTTTCGGGTTATTTCACACGTCACAGTTTTTTTGTGATTTTTTCAGAACCCCGGAATGTGTTTTGTAAAGAGTTAAACTAAGCAGGACGGTTTAAGGTTTAAAGGACTTCACCTTTGAAATAGGTTCAACATAAAGTTAAAGCGGAGTTGTTTCCGGTTAAAACGGCGTTTGCTTGCAGTCTTTAATTAAGCAGTTGAAATTCATTTCACACGCCACAGTTTTTTTTGTTATTTTTTTTCAGAACCCCGGAAAGTGTTTGGTAAAGAGTTAAACTAAGCAGAACGGCGTAAGTTTAAAGGAGTTCGCCTTTAAAATAGATTCAGCATAAATTTGAAGAGGAGGTGTTTCCGGTTAAAACGGCGTTTGCTTGCAGTCTTTACGCAGTTGAAATTCATTTTACACGCCAAAGTTTTTTTTTGTGATTTTTTCAGAACCCCGGAAAGTGTTTTGTAAAGAGTTAAACTAAGCAGGACGGTTTGTTTAAAGGAGTTCACCTTTAAAATAGGTTCAACATAAAGTTAAAGCGGAGATGTTTCCGGTTCAAACGGCGTTTGTTTGCAGTCTTTAATTAAGCAGTTGAAATTCATTTCACACGCCACAGTTTTTTTGTGATTTTTTCAGAACCCCGGAAAGTGTTTGGTAAAGAGTTAAACTAAGCAGAACGGTGTAAGGTTTAAAAGAGTTAACCTTTAAAATAGATTCAGCATAAATTTAAAGAGGAGGTGTTTCCGGTTAAAACGGCGTTTGCTTGCAGTCTTTACGCAGTTGAAATTCATTTTACACGCCAAAGTTTTTTTTTTGTGATTTTTTCAGAACCCCGGAAAGTGTTTTGTAAAGAGTTAAACTAAGCAGGACGGTTTGTTTAAAGGAGTTCACCTTTAAAATAGGTTCAACATAAAGTTAAAGCGGAGGTGTTTCCGGTTAAAACGGCGCTTGCTTGCAGTCTTTACGTAGTTGAAGTTCATTTCACACGATACTCTCTTCTTGCGATTTTTTCAGATGTTTCGTAAGAAGTTAAATTTAGTAGAACGGTTAAATGATAAAAAAACTTCACAATCAAAAAAAGCTTAGCATATCCGGTTAAAACGGCTTCGCTTTTTAGTTTTTACGAACTCAAAATTGATTTCAAAGTGCGCCGATCTATTGTTTTGTAAGCAGGTACACGAACTAGACCGTTTTCAGTATTTAAAAGAGTCTTCACTTAGGTTTAGAAGGCGCTCTCTTTTGGCGACTCTTTGAAAATGCTGGAATGCAGTTTGTAAAGAGTTTAATGTTCAAAAAAAAGTTCACCTCGGTTACACTGCGCTCCCTTTTTGCGACTCTTTAAAAATGCTGGAGAGAATTTTGCAAGCCGATTCGACGGCTATCCTCTTCTTCGGATCGTACTGGAGGCATTGTCCGATCACGGCGGCGACATTCGACGGACAAGAGGCGGGAATCCGGGGTGTTTCACCCCCCTGGATCCGTTCCATCACGTCCGAAATGGCCACGTGACTGTAAGGGATCTGACCCCAGGTGTACACCTCCCACATAGTGATACCTAAACACGTTAGAATTTTAAGGACCTTCAAATGGCGGGTACTATTAGTGATTTGCGACTATATATTTGGCTGGGTGATAATAAAAGTGTGAGGAGCTGCAAATTGGAAATCAGCGTGAGCAGCTACAAATAGGAGATCTTCACGTTTATTGGAGATAAATTTTGGTTGGAAGTGATTTTATAGCGCCATAATGCTGTGGAAATCTTTAAGACTGAACAATTTTTGTCAAATGGGAGGGTTTTGACCATCGTGAAAGCTAATCTTAAAAAGCACTTGCGACCGCCGTAACGATTGCCAATACGTCAGGATTTTAAGGACCCTCAAATGTCCATTTTTTTTCTAAGCGCTAATTAGTTAAAAGTGATTTTATAAAGTCATAACTCTGTGAAGATATTTAACACTGAACAACTTACGTTTAAATAGGAGGGTTTTGAACATCGTGAAATTAAATTGCAAACAGTTTGCTAATATCAGGTTTTAACATAGATTTAGATCATACGAGCCCAGGTAACATTCACAAACAACGTTGTCTTAAAACGATTCAGCTGACGGGTGGCTTAGAAAATTAATCCACCTCCTCGCTAAATATCACGTTCTTATAGATTTTAATTTTTGGTTGGAGAGTTTTTATGGGGTGAAAGTCCCAGTTTTTAGCTGGGGACTTTTACTCCGTAAAAACTATTAGTAAAAACAAAATAGAATAAAAGTTTTATCCTTCGCCAAAATAGTTCATTAAAATACTGACGTACAGCCAACTATTATTAACAAACTTGCAGCTATTTTAAAACTATCTAACTAAGTAAAAACTAATAAAAAACAAAATAGAATAATTTGATCTTTCGTCAGGAAAATTCATTTTATTACTTACGTATGTACAGCCAATTATTGAAAAAAAAACACTTGTAATTAAAACTTTCCAAAAATTAGTCAGTCGTCTCAAAATTAGAAAATAATAAACAACTGTGTTTTTATATTTTAGAGTCATAATTATAATTAATAAAAGAAAATAAGAAAAATAGACATTACACGCATTAGTAGCAAGCATGCGTGTAGTGTCTATTTAATGCTGCTTTTCTTTGCTTTACGTACTGCTTTGTTGAAACAACGATTTTACAAAAATCAAGATATAGCCAAATAAAGTATTTGAAACGTAAAAAATGGTATTAAAAACAGTTTATTTCATTTTTTTAATGATTTACAAGTTAATATCAAAATAAACAAAATATTTGAAATAAGTTAACATCATATTTTTAAATATTTTAAAACATAATTTAACTTCATATTTTTATATATTTTAAAAATTATTGTATTTCAATTTTTTTAAAATTATTTTAAGGTATACACTGAATTACTTCAAAACAAATTTGTACTTATCCCAAGACCTTGGTATATTACCCATTTCAACTGGATTTATTCAACCCTGTTGTTAATTATTTTTAAACTATTTTTAAAATTTATTAAAAAAAGAAAATTATGTATGCTCTTTGAACTGAAAATCTAAATAAAACCCATTTTCATTTGGTTCACTCAACCCCGTTGTTAATTATATTTCAAATATTAACAATATTTATTAGAAGTAACCTACTATATATGCAACTTAAACTAATCTAAATAAAACCCAATTTCATTTGGTGCACTCAACCCCGTTGTTAATTATATTTCAATTATTAATAATATTTAATAGAAGTAACCTACTATATATGCAATTTAAACTAGAACTAAATAATAAAACCCATTTTTATTTGATTTACTTTTGATTTATTAGAATTAAAATATCATATGAACCTTGAACTGAAACTATAATACCCATTTTTATATAAATCACTCAACCATGCTATAGGCAAATAAAATCTAGCTGACCGCGATATTTGCTTGCAGTATTGAATCGACTATTTAACAACAAAAACATTCGAAATTTTTCACTAAAGCGGATTAATAACAAAAATTAAAAACAGTATTTTAATAATTATTTATCAAATTATTTAATTTGGAACTTAAATGCAAATTTTTTAAGGGTTAAAGTTGGTTAATTTTTGTACATTTTGTGAAAAGGTGGAATTAAAAAAAAATTCTGCTTTCTTATTTGTTGTTTTTTTTTTAAAAAAACGTCATTACCGCACAATTTTTATTCTTCCCCTCATGTCTGCTAATTTTCAGCGTCAGCAAGATATATTTCAACCATAATAAAAAATTTTTCAATTATTTTCAAAATTTTTAGAATTCAAATATTATATATGAACCTTCAACTAAAAATATTTAATAATACCCATTTTTATATGATTCACTCAACCCTCTTATAATTATTTTTCAATTATTTTTAAAATTTATTAAAATTAAAATATTATATATGCATGCACATTGATCTAAAACTATATAATTAAAACCTTTCTATTTGCTTCACTCGACACTGTTGTTTATCAAATATTCAATTATTTTTAAAATTTATTAAAATTAAAATATTACATGCGCTTTGCGCTGAAACTGTAAAAACAAAAAATGTATTACATACTATACATGGTACACTATGTGGAACTTACACACAACTTACACATTTTTTTGTATGCATATTATACAATCTAATGATAATATAGTAATATAATGATAATATAATAATAATTTAATAATATAATAATAATCCCTACCGAAGCTCCATATGTCGGATTCTGCCGAAAATTTTCCGAACAGAAGACTTTCCGGTGGCATCCAGCGGACGGGCACAGCTTTGTTGGCACCCGCCGTGCGATAGTACAAAGACGTGTACACGTCGCGAGACATTCCAAAATCGGATATTTTCACTCTGAACATCAAAACTGAACCGAACATTTAATCCATTGATTAAGAATTGCATGTGCAGGGAGTATTACGCAAATCTGGACTGATCAAGTTTAGAAAGATGTATTAGGGTGGAGTAGGATTAATAAACGCTAATCACTGATTTATTGCATTATTTTCATCTTTAGATCTACTGGAGAATTCGGAAAAATAAAGTGCGTGTGAGTGACTATGTAAGATATTTTTGAAGGTAATTTGTCATAAAAATTATAAAGCAGCACAGTACATTCACCAAACCTTGTTTTTTTTTAAATTTGGTCTACCATGAGGGTTGAGATGACCGCAAGCACATTCAGTACTAGTTTTACTTAAATTGTTCAAAAGCCATTGGCGCTATAGAACTGAACTTTGTTCTAATTTTGTTTTAGTTGTTTTTTAATAAAAAGTTAGTTTCATTTATTATTTTGAGTGTCTTTTTTTTTCTAAACAAATTTTTTTTTCAACATTTATTAAAAACATTGAAAAAACATTTTAAAAAGCTGACTAAAAACGTTTTCAAGGTTAAAATTTTTTAGATTACTCATTTAAAAAGCATAGAGCTTTGGGGCTCCCTACGCTTTAAATGACCTTAAAGAGCTTAATATTTGTGGATAAAAACTTTATTAAAACTATAATTACCGTCTAAATTCAATTCCTGAATAAAGCAGACAATTCCGAGCCGCCAAATCTCTGTGAACGATGTGCTTTTGATTCAAGTACAGAAGGCCATTGGCTATATCCACGCAAAAACTGAGCTGCTGGTTTTTGTCAGGAGGAACACCGGAACTGTCTTGTAAGCTGCTGTTCGGACTAAAATACACAAAAAGGCATTTACCTAATTTGTTTGTAGTTTGAGAACCCGTTGTTAAATAAATATAAAACCAGAGCATTATACAGAAAACCACAATATATACGCAAACTATTTTCGGTTAATAAATGACATTGTGTTTATTGTAGTTTCAAAACCTACAAGGTTTTGAAATGTGTAACTTTCAAAAATACGAGGGCAAATAAAGCGGGTTTTTTCCAAAAAAATGGGCGATACATTGAGTTAAACATACTGCGACACTTAGAACAAGCTGCTTAAAAAAGGTCCCATTTAAATAGGACTTTTCGACTTTTGGTCCCATTTAATTGGGATCCCATTTA
>JASAMX010029072.1:0-64336 GCA_030248175.1 Microlaimidae sp. YZB2_3
TAAACTTTCTAAGTTACCCGCCTATTTTCTAAAGCGCATAGCAAATGTACATACTGAACCCTTATGAAATTTTTGAAAAAAATTTTGAATTTTTTTTAATAAGTCCTTTGAAACATAACAACTTCCCTATGATTGGCTTGTAGCATTGATTATACTTATTTAAAGAAAAAAACTAAAATAGAAAAGAAAACTATCGTCCAATATAAAAATAGAAAATAGAGTCCAATATAGAAAACCTTGCAGAAAATAGATGTGAAAGTTTCCATATTGGGACAGTAACCAGTTTTTGTGGCTATGATAACAGAGTTAATGATAAAATTTAAAAACAGACTAGAACAGTAAAAGATCTCGGGATTTATATATCTAATAATTTGAAATTTTTAGACCACTGTCAAAAAAAAGCTGAATGCGCCTTGCAAAGATCAGCACTTATTTTTATACCTTTACTGTTAAATCAGTTAAAAATTTAATGCAAGCTTATAAATCCTATATCAGACTATTCAAATGTAATTTTTTGAAGTAATGCCATTTTTTATGTAAAAACGTTTGAATCCGCGACTGGTCTGAATTGTGTTATTTTAATTGCCAAAGAGCCAATGAAAATCATTAATTATGACGTAATGACAAAAATTAGCAAATTTACATTATTTTGCGTTTTCATGGGGTTTTTTGGACCACTTTTTAAATTGAAATAGTGGAGAAAACCTTAAAACTAATCTTCAAAAGTTTATTATTCTTGCAAAACTTAATTTAGAGGTTTTCTTTTGCCAGCATAGGAGCTTGGAATGCTTCCAAATTTTAAATTCGTCATTTTTTACAGCTAATTATAAGCCTAATATTAGGTTTTTTTACACAAACGGTATATCAAAATTTGTCATATGCTATAAATTTTTGATGATTTTGAAAAAAAAATTGGAAAAAAATTTATGGCATTTGTGTTTGGCCCCCCTATCCCCCAGGGGGTTCAACCACCAAAAAAATTTTAAGGTCAAAAGTAAAGAATAAAAACGGCGGATATTTGATATATAACAATATGATCAAAATTGTACACACGTCGAGCAGGAAGCAAAACAAAAGCTATCTTTTTTGCAGTGTTTTAATGTGGTGAAAAATCGCGAAAACTGCGCGCTTTTAACGCATTATAAAAAAATTTAAGGAAGCCGATTTCGCTCAAATTTTCAAAAATAAATTTAAAGAGGTATGTTTTAACAGCATACCGAGCGGCCTTTTTTATCTCGTACTAATTAAAAAGTTTTTTTTTGGGACCAGGTTTTTTTCAACGCATCGGCCCTAGTGATGACGTCATAGAACAATAGCCAAAAGTCTGAACTATGCTCTGATATATGTCCCGTACATATTCTATGTTCTCCCTTACATAATCTACCTATGTTCTGATATATGTCCCGTACATATTCTACCTTCTATGGAGATATGACCTTTCAAATTTCAAGTTTTGTCGCCAGTCCGCATCATTTTTGTATAGACTATAGGTTTTTACCATTTTTTGAGCCATATATTTTTACTTTTAGTAAAAAACATAATTTATAAAAATTTAGCACTACAATTTTTGTATAATTGTAAAGAACAAATGGTGTAGGTATTTATGTTTGAATAACGCGTTTCAAGGGAATCCACCCTCGTCTTCAGAGCAAAATTATAACAAAAAGAGGGTGGATTCCCTTGAAATACGCTAGCGTTTGAATAAATACTCATACCACTTGTGTTTTTAGAATTATAAAAACATAATTATAAAATCTTAAAATTACATTAGCAAATTTTTTAAAAATAAAACTTAAAAAATAATTTCCACTGAAATTTCTTTTTAAATACCTAATAGCATTTTTTACCGACATCCCTAAAATTTTGGATTGGGGTCATTCAAATTGGGTACGTCACTTTGGCGGGAAAAATTCTGGACCAGGTACACCAGTTGGATTGTGTCCAAATATTAATATCGTTAAATTTCCACACATGTTATAGGCAAAGAAAACCTAGCTAACCTTGATGATCCGCCCGTGTTGATCCCTACCTATAGGTAGTCCTATTTCCGTTTTGAACAGTAACTAAATATCTAGGTGGGTATTATTGAAACAAAATTTCTTAAAAGTGTGTGTTCTTCTTTTGTTAAATCTACTATAAATAAAGAAATATTGTTGTAAATTTGAATTAAAAAACCACAAAATCACTTTGTATTTAAACAATAATGTATGACTTTATTGTTTTTAATAAAATAAATGAATTTTAATAAACCTGAATCAGACAAAACAATAAAATGACAATTTTGTTTACTCGTATACATATTTACAGTGTTTTAAATATATTTCTGTTTTAACAAAAATGTTAAAGTGTCTTTTGTATAAAAATCTATTGTAACTTTTTTTGCTGTGATAACATTGACTTTCTTTTCGATTATAAAGTATATTTAATAAACTAAATAGTTTATGGTTTTGTCTAATTGGTGTATGCATTATCCATTACAAACAATAGCCTGTTTATGACAAAAATAATAAAGTAGCTTGTAATAAACGAGAAATCGAATGTTGCTTAACTATCAATTACGTTTAAAGACGCGCGAAAATTCACAAAACGGTCATTAACATATATTTTTCACTTGGGGAAATGTTGCACTGTTATGATCAAATTAAAATCAGTAATCACTGAATTCATTAAAATGTATATATGATTATTAAAAATGAAAAAAACAAAAAAAGAGCTACGAAACAAATGCTAAAAACTGAAATTTTTTCCGAAATCAACTTCCGCATTCTGAAAAAGGGCTCCCTATATTTGGGCATTCACGATCAAGTGAAAAAACTTCGAACTTCAGAAAAATAAAACCAGAGTTAAAGCATGGTAAACTCAGTATTTAATGTAAGTTAATTTTTTAATAATATAAATTTATCTTACATATTTATGTTAAAACTTATTTATTAATTGGTGTTTGAAGTTAAACAAAACTTTGTCACAAAATAATTTTAAAAAATACAAAAAATTAGGTAATGTGAATCACATAACGAATCCCACTATAGCGAAAAAATTGCTTTCTTAATTTGTGGTTTCTTTATTTCATTAGGATTTATAATTTTCTTAAACTTTATATTGTTCTAATTTATATGCATAAGTATCGTTTTTTTTAAATAACTTTTACGAAAATTTGTATTTGGCCTGTTCCTTAATTTGTATGTTTAAATAACTACTAAATAACTGAAATATTATTTTAAAAAACAATTTTTTTAAATTCTAATTTTTGTTTTAAAAAAACTTTTTTAAAAAACTTTAAAAAATGCAGTAAATTATGTTGAACGTAATTAACGAATTCAATAAATCCTAGACACCACAATTAAACGGTGGGTCTTAAGGTCTATTCATACTTATGACAAAACGTCCTTTGGACAAAGTCCAAAGGACAAAAGTCCTTTGAACTTTGTCCTAGTCCAAGGGGAAAAGTCCAAAGGGGAAAAGCGAGAAGGAAAGACGGAAGGGGAAACCATCCTTCTTTTTTTTTTTTCCTTTTATATTTTTCCCTTTTTTTTTTTTCCTTTTGACTTCTAACGAAGGAAAAATTTTAGCATCTTTCATACTTCGTCCAAAAGACAAAGTCCAAAGGACGTTTCGGCTTGTCCAAAGGACGTTTTGGTTTGTCCTTTGGACTTTGTCCAAAGGACGTTTTGTCATAAGTATGAATAGACCTTTAAAGCTTTTCAGCTTTATATTTACACAAATCATAAGTAAAAAAATTATGGTACATAAACATCAATATAGTGTGATCTAATTGGAAAAAATTTGTATTTTTTTCAGTGCTTGTATATCAAACAAAAGGTTTCAAAACCGTTAGTGTTTGAAAAAATTCGGATGATTTAGTTTCAATCGTGCTTTTAAGATTGACTTTATGTTAGAGACAAACCTTGTTTTTAACTTTTTTTGTTTCGCTGGAGTCCTATTTATAATTGATTTGCAATAATAATAAAAAAATATAAAACAAGATAAAAAAAGTAGACTTTATAAAGGTTCTGAAAATTTAAAATCCTTTAAATATATGTAAAAATTAATCAATCAACCATGTTTAAAAACTGAAATAATTTCCTTAATCGCGGGGTATTACTATTATCCTAGCATAATATTAGAATCTTGACGTTGCTATTATAAACACGTCAGATTATTTTAGAAAATTCGTTAGCCGTGTTTGGAAAAACTTTTTCGTCGCGATTTTGCTCCCAAAAAAAAATCTGCGTTTCAAGGAGAACTGTCACAAATCAAATTATTGTGACGCTTGTATCGGAATGTTCATTTACGGCTAAACCTACGTACTTTAAGTTTATTTTCGGAGTTTTTCAAACAAAGGCTATACCATTTTTAAATTCGCATTTCTATTGATTTAGATAAAACAATATTTGAGCGATATAGAAGTTCGAGACAGTGAGAGGACAGTGCTCCTTTAATTTAGTTTTTTGTTAAACTGTCTTAATCTTAATAAAAAAATTATTAAAACTTAAAATCACTACAAATTGTAAAATAATCGATGTCTTAGTTGTTTATTAATTATAGATTCCAAATGATTGCAAATTGATTTTAAATGAGGGAGAAGAAGTTCTGGAGCCACACAGAGATGTTTTTTTACAAAAAACTTTATGCTGCAAACCGGACGTCTCCCTACACACAGCAGCTGTTCAATGAATCTGTGGTAGACAAATTTAAATGAAAATTACCATCATTAAAATTGATTAAACGATGATAAAATTAACTGATCACTGTGACGATATTTTCAAAATAAGTTAAACTTCTTACTTTAAATTAAGTTTTAAATATTACAAAAGCCCTTTTACGAATCAAATGCTTATCTTCTAAAACGGTATACTCCTAAAAATCTATCTATATTTTTGGTATTAGGCTTGTTCCTACAAAAACTACATCAGTTTTACACTTCAGCCCCGATAGTCTTAACACTAAAAAGATAGGGTGGTATAGTTCTATAGCAGTTTGATGCCTAAAGTGCTAAAGAATGGGTATCCTTGTTAAGTTAACACGCACCAATTTATAATAGGGGTGTTCTTTCATTCAAATATCATGTTCCGAACCTCCAGACATTTTAAACGGAAGGAGCTTTCTGTTCTTTAAATGACCGATTTAAAGTTTATTATAGCTTGAATCATGTTTTAAGTTGTTCTATCAATATTTTAAGGATTATTTATTATTTTTAAGTCTGTGAAAATATTTACAATCAGCTCATAAATAATTGAGACCAGAATTTTTTTTCGAAAATTCTACATATTTAACTATAAGTCTATACAAAAATGATGCGGACTGGTGTAAAAACTCGAACTTTAAAATTTTATATATCCATTACGGAGGTTAGAATATATGCGGGACATATATGGGAGCATAGCTCAGACTTTTGGCTATATTTTGAAAAGGTTAGGAAAAAATGTTTTTCGATGAGGTTGTTGTTGAGTTTGCCAGTTTCCAGGGTTTCTATCAACCTTGGGTAGGTCCGTCCGGCACGCCTCTCGCCTTGCTGACCCCCTCTTCCCACTCCCGGAGGAGCTCAGCAACCGCTACGGGGTTTGCCCAAAGGTCCTCTGGTCCCAGTGTCGTATTGATTAGTGTGCATGTAAAAAGGTGTTGTGTTGTGTGTGTTTGTGTTTTGCATAGCGGGCAGTTTGGTGATGTGTGTTGTGTTGGATTGATTTTGTGTAGGTAGGAGTAGAGGAAAGGAGATTTCCCTGCCCTGAGTTGGGCGAGGGTTCTCCTAGGCCGGGACTGGTGAGACGGGATTGAGTGAGCTCATAAATTTGCTCCATCAAGAAACATAATTAGTTTTCTGTTAATCCAAATAGAAGAGACACCAAAAGTTACCTTGGCTTTAATTAAAATTACACATTAAAAGTATTACATCAGTTGCTAACTACTAACTTAGTTATATTTAGCTTACTTACTTATTTTGATTTTTGTGTGGTTTATTTAGGTTTTGTAGTGACATCATGGTATGTATTTTCTGATTGTAGTACTGTAATCTGTTTTAGTACTGTAATCTAAGGAAGTAAAATAAATTATTCTATCGACAAATGCTACCATTTTTAGATTACTGTAGGCTAAAATTTGTATATAGTCAGGTTTATAAAAGCGGCTTTTGTACTCAAACTTATTCTTTAATCTTTTGTTGTGTTTGTCGATCAAATTATTTATTTTTAAATTCATGTTTTGCAAGTTTTTTTTATTAATGTAAAATCATATTACTTTGCTTGCCGCGTGCATAATTTGTGCTAGATGCGGTCTATAATTTTGTTTCCCGTGTGGTCAGGCCTTGTAGATTTAGAGACTATAAAGGGCCGTTCCATAACAATAATTGGCAAATAAAATTTACTAAACGTTTTAGAACAGCTCAATTTGAAAACTTTTTAATGTATTTTTTATTATACATCAAATTTTTTCAAAGCAAACTGCTTGAATAATTAAATAAGTTTCTTCAAAGTTTTGTACTTACTTATCTTAATCAAAAAGAGTTGTCATGTGTTTTATTGAATTTCTTATAATTTTTTACTACTTAGATAAATTCAGTTTCATATTTGAAAAGTTGTATTTAATAACTCGAGATATTAAAAATTCAATGATAAAAAGTAAAGATGTAGGGGTAAAAAATACTTAAATCTGTTGGGTAAAATTTTTTAAAAATTTTATATTTAAAACATTAATTAAATGTAAATATATTTGTGTTTTTCAGAAAAAAACCCAATTATAAATATTTTTTGAAGCAAACCTTCGCTGAATGTGGCTCACTAAATAAATCTAAATTTCTTAAAATAATAAAGTACCACCAATTGTTGAAAATTTTTTATCAAAAGCGACTGTAAAAGGAATACAAATTTTATGTTATTTTGCAAAATTTTAGTAGCCTGTTCCAGTCAACAACAGATTTTTATAGGTTTGACACCCTGTGACAATTGTGGCGGAGAGCGCGTGGCAGCTTAGGTTCTCAAAATAAATATAAAATATAGCTAGTAAAAAGTCATCATTCCGCCGTTATTTAATCGCGTTTCAGTTTTCATTTAAATTTTATTAATTCTGTAGTATGCAAATCTACAGTAGCTGCGCCGCTCGCCGCGCGTGCCAAATTTAACCATTTCAAGCAGTCAAATTGCTCCGCACAGTGTGTGGGCTCAGCGGGTCTCTTATCATTGTTTGCGCACTTAACCTTGAAATATAGTCATATTTACCGTTTGGGGATTGGGACCCCTTTTTCAGTTGGCAGATCCAGCCTAGGTAGTTTTATTTATTTAATACCTTATTTATAACGTTCGATTTCCCCATTTGAGATGCCGACAATCTGCAGTTGGTCACGGCCAACTTAGGTAGGAATTGCAACTGAGGAAAAATAACTCAGTTGCGGACTGAGTTGTTTTTCCTGAGATAGGGCAAAATTCTGGCGAGCCGGAGTCTCTTAGCATCAGCATAATGACAAGGTAACTTACCTTGAACCAGGGGCGTAGCCAGGAATGGTTGACTGGGGGGGCGGAGCAAGAAAAGGTGGGGCACAATTGTCATCATTCAAAAAAAGTGCTAATTGGAGGGGTTTGGGAGGTGGCGGAGCCCCCCTAACCATTGGGGGGTCTGGGGGGATACAGCTTCCCAGAAAAATTTTTTGAAAATAGAGCCAAAAACTGCTATTAGAAACCTTATTTAAAACTTTGAATTTAGTAATTTAGCAGTCCATCCATTATCTCTATGAATCAATATTTTTTATTCCAAAAGCGGGTACCTCAAAGTTCACATCACATTGCATTTATATAGCTTGAAAGATTTTTTGTTTACAAAAACTGTTTGGAGCTGAATACTCCTTTTAAGTTTAAGACACTCTGAAAACATATATATTCATCAGAAAATTTTTGTTAGATAGGTAGATCTTCAAAAACAAATATAAATTGCTGTAATAATGGACCTACCTAGCATTACAAAAATTGGGTCTGCGGTCCCACCACAAAACAAAGTTCCTCTTTAGCTGTTAGTATGGAAATATCTAGCATTACAAAATTTTGGGTCCGCAATCCCCCCGCGAAATCAGAATTTGCTATGAAACCAATGATTCTTACCAAAGTTTTTCAGAAACCGGAGATAAAATAACAATATTAAAACAATTTCGAATACTTTTGGCATCTTCTGACCATGATTTAGATCTATTTTAAGTAACCCGTGTCAGCCATACGGCTGGCAAATAATTTTTCCAGCATTTTTTATATTCATTTACTTTTTTTTTCTTTAAAATTTAACCCTTTTATGCCATTCCCGTGACTGTAAGCTTTACAGTGATACCTCAGTTACCCACTCTAATTTTAGTTGGGGAGAAGGGTCTTTCCTTTTTTTGGTGAAAATATGTTGTCCAGGGGCCTGTTTCATAAAATACTGGTAAATTTTACAAGTTTGTAAAATGGAGAAAAATACAAGTTTTTAAAATTACTGACTTGTAAATTTTTAAACAAATAAAAAGATGTTTTTATATGTGTTTTTTATATAGATTTTTTAATGTATAATTTAATATTAGTAATATAAATAATTATATATTTAATTTTTATATAGATTTTTTATATTTTTTATATATAGATTTTTTAATATACCTCCACAAACCAACAAAAAAAATAATTCAAATTTACAATGGTATTTTTACTTGTATTTTTTACTTGTATTTTTCACTTGTATTTTCACTTGTATTCAAGTTTTTTTACAAACTTGTAAAAAAATCAAGTGAAATCGTAAAGTAAATTTTACCCTACTCGGAGTAGGGTAAATTTTTCTGTTGAGAACTTGTGAAAAATTACAAGTGGCCAAAGTTTAAAACTGGAATAACTTTAAACACACAACAGCTACGTACATGAAATTTTAAATAGTTTTCACATGGCATATAATCTTTTTTCATTTCAAATTTCAACGCAAATGGTTCAGAATAAAAAAAGTTATTGATAGACTTGTAATTTACGAAGACCAGTATTTTATGAAACAGGCCCCAGCATAAAAATTTCCGTCTTATTTTTTTACTAATTTCAACCACCTTATGGTGCTCCCTGAACTGTAAAGTTTCCCATAATATCTCATTTATCCTAATTTTTTCTGTGGTTGGGGAGGAAGGCTCTTCCATCTTTGTAAAAAATATGTTATCCAATATAAAGATGTTCATGTTATTATTTTTAAATTTTAACCCATTTATGACATTCTCCAGACTGTAAGCTTTCAAATGATACCTCATTTAACCCAATCCGTTTTGTAGTTGGGAAGAAGCCCCCCTTTTGGTCAAAATGCGTTGTCCAGCATAAAAATGTCCTTGTTATTTATTTTTTGAAACATTCAACCCTTTTATGACATTCCTTGAAACTTAAGCTTTGCAATGATATCTTATTTAGCCCAAGC
The DNA here is from genome assembly GCA_030248175.1 of Microlaimidae sp. YZB2_3. Lineage (NCBI taxonomy): Eukaryota > Metazoa > Nematoda > Chromadorea > Desmodorida > Microlaimidae > Microlaimidae sp. YZB2_3. The sequence continues at coordinate 9,394 of JASAMX010029072.1, forward strand.
CTTTTTGTGGTTAAAAAAAAGTTTGTTGCCTCTTTTAGTGAAAAAACGTTTTCCAGCATAAAGATGTCCATGTTCATTTTTCCAAAAACATAATATTCTAGCTTTACATTGGCAAATTACTCTTACCCATAAGTTTGAACCAATTCTAAGATAAAATTTTTTTCAACTTTCAAAGTCCACAGGGCCCTGTTTTTGTGAAAATCTGTCGTCCAACCAAAAAATGTCTATGCAATTTTTTTTAATTTCAACCCCTTTATGACATTCCCCTGTCTGTAAGCTTTGCAATGATATCTCATTTACCCTAATCCTTTTGCTGGTTGGGGAGGAAGGTCGTTCCTCTTTTTAGTGAAAAAACGTTGTCCAGCATTAAGATGTCCATGTTAATCGTACCAAAAAACATGACATTTTGGTTTTACATTGGATAATTACTCTTATCAATAAGTTCAAGCCAATTCAAAGACAAAAAATTTTCACTTTCCAAAATCCATAGGTTTCCCCTTTTTGTGAAAATGTTTTGTCCAGACTAAAGATGTCCATGCAATTTTTTTTCTAAATTTAAGCCTCTTTATGACATTCTCCCGACCGTAAGCTTTGCAATGATATCTCATTTAGCCCAATCCCTTTTGTGGTTGGTGAGCAAAGTAATTCCCTTCTTTAATGAAAAAAAACGTTGTCCAGTATAAAGATGTCCATGTTCATTTTTCCGAAAATCATGATATTCTGGCTTTAGATTGCCTAATTACTCTTTCCAATAAGTTTGAGGCAATTCTGAGTCAAAAAATTTTTTAAGTTCCAAAATCCATAGGGTCCCCCTTTGGTGAAAACGCGTTGTCCAGTATAAAGATGTGCATGTAAATTGTTTCAAAATTTCAACCCCTTACGACATTCCCTGGGGTATAAGCTTTCCAACAATACCTCATTCACCTTTATCCGTTGGGTGGTTTGAACAATTTGCAACACAAATTTGTAAGTTGGTTATCGCAGCATACCCTGCAGAAAATTATTCACCAGACCAACGCGCTGAAAATTGTATAAGATACTTCTGGAATGGTCTTAAGCCCAGCATTAAACAAGAATTAGGCATGGTAGACCATCCAACAAAATTCGTACAAACTGTTTGCAAAGCTAGTAAAGCTGAGGATTTGATTAAATATGATCAGAAAAAGAAACCCTTCATCGCCTTTTCTGCGCCTTCAACTTCTTCTCCACATGGTGGGGGAGGTTTTCCCAACCACAGGGGGAGGAATGCGCGCGGAATGTCCCGTCCAAATAACAACAATAGTAGTAGTAATATTGCGCAAAATCAGAATGGGGCAAATTTTCCTTTTAATAACCCACAACAAGGGTCAAGTAATCAGGTGACAAATACTTCTGCCGCAAACGTTAATAATGGACAATGGATGCTGGATAAACGGCCGATTTGTAATTATTGTGGTTGTACAGGCCATTATAACCGTTTCTGTTGGTACAAACCCGGAAACAATAGGGGTAATTATTGGGGAGGTCAAATGTCATCTAATCGGGGTGCAAATAATAACAATAATAATATGGGATTTAATAACAGGAGACAACAAAATTACCAAAACCAAAATAATTTTCAGCAAAATCAAAATACTTTTTCACAGAACCTCACTCCTCAACAAGGTAATTTTTCACAACAAAATTTTATTAATTCTACAAATAGTAGTTATACGCCTCATGTTTTTCAGCCAAACATGGGAAATGGTGGCTACCAAAATGTGCAACAGGGCCCTTTGAATCAAGTGGCGGCTGTCGCACCACCCGGTAATAGGGGGGTCCAAGCGTCGCGACTGCAACAGCAGAACCTTGGATTCCACCTGCGGTCGGGCCGGTTGGATCAGCTTGCTTTTGTGAGGATAGGGACTGATATGGCCTTTCTCTCCTATGGGAAGAAGTTCCAACCGATAACGTCCAAAGAGGGAATCCCCCAAAATCATTAAATATCGTGGGACCCAGCTGCACAAATAAACCAATCCGATTTGCATGTAATTATTTAGATACAATTAATACCAATCCGTACATACTGAACTGTTTGGAAATGACCCCAACCGCGGGCAAAAGACAACGAGGTAGACAAGAGGACAGTACATCTGAGGAGGTTATAAGTGGTGAGGAGCCGAAGGGGGTAGTTGGGGGGTCGCCAGCGGTACAAAATATTTCCCACTCCACCCCTCCCACACTACTGGCGCAGGCGGAACAGATCTCACAAGAAATATCTCAAAGTAGTTCTCTTTCAATTACACCATCCGCTATACAAATTACTGAACCCATAGATGATAATATGTTAAATTCTGACGATCAAATTACTCTTCTAATGGACACCATGTTGTCCAGGGTTTCAATTGAGCTACAAGAAAGTGTTTCGACAGCCAATATTGCATCTCTCAGTAATTCTTGCGTATCTGTGGGGTATATAGAAGCTATCGACGCATGTTTACAGTTACACCCACCCACAGACCAGAACATGGAACTGGACATTGATTTTATGAATAATTTATCAGGCGCAATTTTTCACAATACATGGCACTTAGAAGAGGAACCTTTGGCAGGGCATGGACCAAACCGGGTCACCAACCTGGGGAGAAGAGATGCCCTTGGCGACGGCTTTGTCTTCTGGTGACAGCATCCTAATCTGGGAGGATGAGGTTGTTGTTAATCCTTCGTAGCCCTATTTCCCCTTTTATAGAGAGGCCACTTCCTTAACAGTTCCTCAAAGCGCCAACTCAAATCCTGAGAACGCCAATAACAAACCAGAATTTAATATTTACGATGCAAGTCGGCAACCCAAACAAATGCCACTGTCGGCAGCTGAATTTGACATGGACCACAGACATCCACTTAAGGAAACACATATAGTCATTCATGATCATCATCATCTTATCAGCCATAATTTTTAGGACCCTGCTTGGACATCATCTGAGAGTGAGCAAAGCATAAAAAATGGTTCATCTGCAGAACCCAAGGAATGTATATGCGGAACTATTCACCCAATACATGCACATCCACCTCATAAACCCTCTCCACCTTGGGAGGTTGATTGTTGCAAAGAGGAATCGTCTACAGGATGTAGCAATATTTCAATACCACCAACCGATTCTATAAAAAGACGCTTGGCATTCAAAAGACGTAAACACCGCTATAAAAGATATAGTTGGGAACAATATGAACGCGATCTCCTTTCATGGGCATGAATTTGTGCTCACGGCAATTCATTAGCAACCCGCCCTGCAAGTCTGGAACCTCTCCCGAAAGCCCATGTCAATCAACCTAGTCGCCCTAGGCTAAGTATTCACCAAGACAGAGCTTGTTGCAGACGATGGAGAGAGAGACATCCTCTGAGGAAATTGGGGCATACTGAGGAGGAAGTTCAGCAACTAGTACCTCTTTTACCTCCTGCCCCTAATCCGAGCCTATGTCAAGTTAATGCACCACAATTTGAAAATCGTCATAGCGCAGTGTTTTTTCACCAAGATGGTAGTCAAATCGGCGCCTTTTTCGGTTTACTCCAGAAACTTGTCATAATCGTGACACATCTTACTTAGTAGTAGTATCTGTCCAAGTATGTGGCATAGTTTGCCCCATTGTCATCTGTACTCCAACACATTGGGTTACAACCGGACCTGGTATGGAACGCCGCACAGTTCCTCGTGAACAGTTCTTCCTTTGTTGAAGTTTGGAACCTCAAAGCATTCCTTTTCCAAACAGAACTGATCAGGAATGGAGACAATGGGCCCGAGATCCAACAGAGAGTCATATCCCTATAGTAGATGAAGTTTGTCATGACAAAAATATACATTATCACCCTCCAGAACAACGCCCTTATTATTGACTTCGTCCCCTTCACTCATATTTTTGCACTACCCATCGTAGTTGTATCGCAGCACCAGACAAGGATCCCTACAGAGTTTATTACCTCGATCAAAAAACTACAAGGTTAAGTCGAAATACTTGGATCTTCAAAGAAAACCCCTCCACGTGCCCTAGGAGCAGGAGCTCACGAACAACGATATAACAGCATTAGTTTAAATACAATCGTCAACATAATTATTGGCAATTATGATCAGCAAGTTCGACGTGAAGCTGCCTCCTTAGGCATAAATACCACAAGCAGAAGCAGTGATAACACTCGCTTCTATAGAATTGGTGACATTCCTTCCTTAGTGCAGGAAATCCAGGACACCACTGCCGGTCGTGAGCAAGCGCAAAATGAACAGGTCTCTTCAGTCGTCATTACTATGGAAGAACCTATCCTGGAACAACCGCCTAGCAAACCGATTCTGCCTAAACCTTCCAAACATATATTAGATAATGCGGACAAAAACCCTACTAATAGGAAAAAACCTAAGCAAAACGATCCTCAGGATGAGCCCATTGACCTGAGTAGGGAAACTTGGCGGTCACTTCATCAACCCAAAAACCAACAATCTCCTACTCAAAGGGCTCGACCGGTTGGTGTAGTGACGGCTTTCCAGCCAACGCACACTCCGGAAGAACCAGGAGCAGGCAGTAACCTTCATAGAGTCCCTGGTTGCGGAAGACCAGTTTCAACCACCTTGGCTTCGCATACTCTGGGTACTTCTTCTCAAGTAGCTTGCACCCAGGGTGTGCCAGGTCGTGGTCGGCCGGTCTCTGGTGCTTCAGCACTACAGCAAGCACCGTGGTTCGAAGTGGTGGCTCAAGAAGAAAGCCCAACAAAATATACACGCAAGTATTCGTGCACAACAATATCGTAGAGTCTTAACAGCTATTGAGGTATCACAGGAACGTGAGGCGCAATTTCAATATTCTACTGGGCATTGGTTACCCATTGTTTTCCCACATCATTTAACTGGGTTACAAAATCAAACTAATTTAACAACTAATCCCAGTACTACAACAAGTACATAATTGGTTTCTCAAACAAATGTTTCTACTTCATTGTGGTTTGCACACACATTGGGGGGACCAACACCCTCTAAATCTCCCGCGCCTCCAACTCTCCAAATACCTCATCAGCTGAATACACAACCAAGGTTAACTCAACCACTTCTAGTAACACCTTCTGCGCCAATGTTACGCCTGACTCCACTTACATCAAATCAGCCTCGGCTGCCTCTTCCTTCTCATCCCCATGGAGTTAATCGTCCGCCAGTTAATACATTTTTCGGTAGTCCGTTATCGCAATCATTCTTCTGTTTACGATATCTTAGAACAGGTCGCCGGACCTTCACATTTGCAACCACGTAGATTGACAGCATTTCAACAAACCTTGCTACAACGATATAGACAACAATCACCTTCTAATGTTGACACATTATTATCTCATACCGAAGCTCAAATTGCTGAAGATTGCAGACATATCCATGAGTCCCTAAACACGCTAACTGGTCCTTTTCGTCCATGTAAACGCAAAAGCTTAAATCCAAACTCGCTTGTGTGAAGATTTCCTTCTGATGCAAGTGCCACTCCATCGACTGCCGTGTCATGCTCAAAACGTGGTATGTCAGCCAGGATGGGTCGTTCGACGCCTCGGGACCAACCTCACACAGACGCGTCTTCTAAATATACAATTCATACAAAAACATGGTCAAAACGTGGAGCTTTAAGTTATCGCGTACCACCTCGTGGTATGGCAGGGTTAAGAACAATGCGCTCTTGTGCATCACCGCGCGAACCTTTAATCTCCAATGACCATCAACATCATTCGCATACTCATTGTCGCGATCATACACCTAAAATTAAGTCAAAAACCGCTAAAACTCAAAAATTTTGGAAGTGTATAATTAGTTTGGAGTTACCAATGACAGTACCACAACCGTTACCTGCGTCCTACTATCTGGACGCTGATCGATCGCCTAATGCGCCACGCCACTGTAGGGAAATCCCCCATCACAACCTAGGAGGGCTGCTTTGGATAGCGAAGGGTCTCCTCCGAAAAAACAAAAAAAACATGGGGTACTTTTACAGGATTTACCTCACACCCAGTTACCAATCTTTTTAAAACCGGGGGTACTGTATTGGCTCCAGTGTCACTGCATCCGTATGATTGTCCACCGCAAATTCAAAACCAACCAGTAGTTGATCTAATACAACCGGACTTTGACAGCCATATCATAGTGCCAAAAATCACTCCTTCGCATTGGAGACGCCATCCATTGTGTAAGCAGTCCTTTTTGGTTTAGTTACTACAAATATTAGTTTTCAGTGTTCAAATAGTTCCGGTTGCTATGTTAGATACTACTATTGCTTATTTTTTTGAACCTAAAATGTGGTTAGCAACAGCTAGTGTCACATTACTTCTGCTTGTTTTCTGTGTACATTTAGCAAGACAACACACTTATAAATTTTCAAACAAAATACACACTTTTCTAAATACCGATCCGTCAGTTTGTATTTTGAGTCCTCAACCATCATTGTTTTGGACTTCAAAGTATTATAAATGTCTAGCTACAGTTGGTATTGAAGGTCACAACATTAGAGCTTTATTTGACACAGGAGCATGTCTTTCTATTTGCGATGAATGCGTAGCACTTATGTTATCTTCAACTGTGCAGTTTTTGCGATGCAGCGCAACTGCTACGACATTATCAGGTCCTGTTCAATTAGTAGCCGCTGGTAAAGTCCACTTGCGAATTGGTGGCATACGCTTCCATGAGACCATATATATTCAACCTGCAAGTCCTGTTCCACTCTTGCTAGGTACTTCTGTTTTTTATCAAATGGGTCAGGTCACATTTGATTTTCAAAAAGACGTTATCAGTCTTAGTAATGGAGCAGAACTCTCCATGGACCCAACAATAGTTTATCCGATTCATAATATTTCCATTGTCGCCCTTGACACAACTGTCATTCCGGTGCGACATGAGAATTTATTGTGGGCTTGAGTTAACGCCCCCATGCCTAATAATGTCAATCTCTTAATTGATTCTGCCTTACCGTCCTTTCTAAGGGCGGTAAGGCAGTTCGTCATTAGGATTAAAATTTTGCAAAAAAACCTAACAATTAAATGGATTTTTTGCTATTTGGAAGGAAGTCTTTACTAACAATTTTGATGTTTCCTCATAGATTTTACGCAAAATATGATAAGTTACGTTATTTTAAACCAACTAAACACCGCCTTGTTTTTGTTGAAAACTGTGGTGATACTATCGCTATGGTGATAATCTGAAAATAAATATTCCAACATTCTGGCAAGTGAATTTTTTTGAAAATGAATGTTTTGGCAAGTTTCGCGCGCCTCAAATTGTTGTTTAGCAATATTGCGGTTTTTGTTTTTGAAAAATAATTTTACTGTTTTTTTAGTAAACAGCATTTTGTTTGTAATGGATCAAAAACCATTCAAATTAACCAAAACCATAAAATATTTAGTTTCCAAATTACATTTAAAATAAAGAAATATCTTCGTATCTGGGGCGGAATAAGTCACAATCTATAATTTTAAGAGAGTTTTTAATGATTAAACGCGGCAAATATTTTACTTTGAATATTTTTAATACGCTCCAGTAAAGAATATTGTTGTTTCCTAATTTACAGTCTTGAGCAGAAATAAAGGTAGTTTTTAAACGCACTATAATGCCGCCGTAATGCTGGCACAGCGCTTAAACGGTTGTGATAAGAGGCGTTTAGAAGACTTGTAATATTAGGAGAAATTTGCGAATAGACTTTAGGTGCACCATTTATGCACATTTGTGCACCATTTATGCACGCACATATCCGCAAAACTAGATAGTTAATTCTTTCATATAATTAAAGTTAGATGCCCTATCGAAATGCTTTTCTATTAAAAAAAAATATTTGTGAACAAAAATATTCCAACAAAATGTTTTGAATTAAAAAAAGGGCTTCATATTCATTGCAAAATAACAGCAAAATTAAGCTTTTATTAATTGTTCTAAATTTAAACTATGTTTGTCAATTAAAATAAAAAGATGTCACTGTGTAAAAAACTAAATATTTAATAAACCATGTTCTGGGCAGCTAAATATTAAGTGTTCTCCCTCTTTTTACCTCCTGTTAAAAAATCAGCTATATTATAATACCTGTAAATGCTTTAAACAGGAGGCCTATGAGCAAACAGAAAAGGAAGCGGCCATGGTCTAACCCTGATCTCTTCTTTCTTCCGCTTCCCGAAAGCGTGTTACTTTATTGCGCCTACCTGCAGATTAGTCATCACATCGCTATATGACGGTTTTTAGTTAGGTTTAGGTTTTTAATTTTCATCTTTTTTATTACAAACAATAAAAACATTCATTGTGTGGCGGAAAGTGCATGGTAGGTTTTATAATTCTTTTGTTTTCATCGCTAAATACTAAGTTGTCATTCCTTCCAGTTTTAAAATGCGCACTTTGTCATATTCAAATTACAGTAATCGCGCCGGTCGCCGCACGTACAAATAAAACCATTTCAAGCAGCCATTTCTGCTCCACACTCAAAAGTGGGAGCGCAACGCGGGTACCATATTATTGGTTTTGCATTTTAAATTCGGAACTGTTGTATTTTAGCCTACTGCTCAAGAAAGGGATCCCAAGTCGGCACGCTATTCATAGGTTAGCATATTTTTAATTGAGTTTTTTTTATATTTATTGCTCTTGAGATGCCGACGCTGCGATTGGTTTTGACCAATCTAGGTAAGGATTTGTTGTTGAGCAGGAAGTAGATCGTTGACTAAACGATCTTCTTCCCTTGAGTTAGGAATTATTTTGGCAACATAGATAATTATAATGGCGGAATGGCTCTGAATCGTTCTTAGCCAGCTCAGGTATAATTAGGGATAATTGAACATCAAGTATAGTAAAGTAAAGTGTTTGTTTTAGTTAGGTTGGGTAATCCTCGGCGAAGGTAATTGTCAATAATTATCTTCCCATCTAAAAACTTGTGTTAATAATTTTTTTTTCTTTAAAATACCCCAAATTTCCTGAAAAATACATGATCTAAAAATAACTAAAATCATGTCACTAATTTCTCCTTTTTTTTCATTGTTTTGTGTTGGTGCCAGTAGCACCTTACTTTTTAATTGCTTTTTAATTTACTTTTTAATTACTTACTAATTTAATTACCTAAACCTCTATTTAATCATACAGTCTTTTAACTCTAATAATCGCAATATTTCAATCAATCTCCTTATCAACTTTGCCGGTCAGTTCGAACAGTTCAAAAGTTGGATTGATTGAAGCTTTTGTTAGATAGCAACTTCTGTGTATAATTTTTTGTGGCGCCAAACCTTTACGTTTGGCCCTATTTTCATAACACACTTCAAACCTTTTCAAGCCCAGCGAGGCTAAGTTATACACAGTAGTTGCCTGGAGTTTGCTAACTGATCGTCAGCTCAGTGAGGTAATCTTATACTTTTTGTAAAATAAAATCTATTTATATAAGCTTAATTTTTCAACCACCCGTTGTGTCAAGGTTTCAATTCTAAAACTAAAAATCGCACTGAGACAACCAGTTAACGGATCACAGCAACACATACATGGTACCTACAGGAAAAGTGACCATTTGAAGAACTGTCTTGACAGTTCAGCTTAATTAGCTATTTTCTATCAACCTGTTTTGTTAATGTTACACAACATAACTATAACTAGCACATTCACATCTTCTGGACTTTCGTCGTCCATTTAGACCTTTCTTTTTGACCATTTTTTGCCTGGACTGAGACCACATGCTTGTTCAATTTTAAAACCCACCACACTAACGTTTGACAGGGGTTGCATATATTTTCCAACGTTAGCCGGTGTGAACATGAATGTCGTCTAGCAATATGGGATTCCGCTGTCAGCAGCAAGTACCTTTTTGAAGGCTGATGAACGAAGCAGCTAAATTATTGTAATTTTTTTTGTAGCTCATTGAGTTAACGTTTCACGGGAGTTGTTTATTTGCAATAACGTTAACTCAGGACTGAATTTATTCATTCATTTTCTCTTCCAATTCAAATATTCCAAACTTTTTGAAGACTGGAAACACTTCCAGTCATATTTCCCCTTTCCAAGTCAAGTTCTCTTCTGACTTCACGGTTGGCGGGGTGTTTTGTACATTTCTCCTCATTCATAAATAAAAACTCAACCGTGCTATAATCCCTAGAGAGGTCACGCCTCTTGGTTAATTTATATATTTTTTTAAATATCATAAACATTATCTCAGTAAGTGCAGCAGTGCCTTTGTGTACTAGGGAATAAGCTCTATAAATACCGGCTAGACCTATGTTCTCCCATTACAATTGTTTTTTTAAGTTTAGTTTGTGGATTTGTAACCCAAATCTACAACAATTATATTACAAACAACAAAGGTCTCTGTAATTTGCCAATAAAAACATGTTTTGCTGTCGGCAAACCATAAAGACAACTTAGAGGGTACTTTTTACTTTAATTTGATACCTTGATCGTTAAAATTGGTGCAGTATTTGTCGAGATAATGCGTTTTTGGTACAAAAAACCCGCGATTTTTTTACTGAAAAAACCAAAAGACGGCAGTGATTTTATGAAATTTGCACAACCTTTTTTCCTTCACTTTGTGTTTTCAGCAAAAAACTGAGGGTTTTTTGTACTAGAAACGCAATATCTTGACAAATACTGCACCAATTTTAATGATCAAGGTATCAAACTAAAGTAAAAAGTTGCCGCTTTCTTTGAGTACATAACTTGTAACGTAATCGTTTTACCTATTGGGCAATATTTCACGTACAGAATTGTCACAAATCGCCATTTTTTTGTGGAGGGGGTCATAATTTCTGAACCACTAAAGATAATTTTTTGAAAAGTAATTTGTGAGCTATTGGGGGCAGGGTTAAGGTTTTCACAAAAAATTATCAAAATCAAAGACAAAAAGTTTGATTCCGCACCACACCTTTAAACATTTTTTGATAAATTGCATATTTTTTACCCATGGTTTTGTTTCTTGGTTTCGCACTTTCATTTAAAAAAAATATATAAATTTTCTACACAAAGGATGTGTGTCAGAATATACACTTAAAAATGCAGTAAAATGTATGCGTCTTTGATTTCGACCATTTCTTTGGCAAAATTTTATCCTGTGCTTAAAAACCTTGCAGCAGTTTTATGTTCAAATATTTTTAGGCCATTTAAAAAAGACCGAAATAGGGAGTTTGGGCATTTTATCCTGGAGCAATGTCTACTTTGATGCAAAAAAATTTGTTGTAAAAACATTAAAGAAAGAACAGACGTCGTTTACTCCCTAATTTATTTATTTTTTTATTTTAATAAATTATTTCTCAAAATATTAGTATTTTTTTAAAAAAACTCGCTAAGATTGTTACCCTATTGTTTGTGAAACGTGGAAAGCAAAAACTGTTCCACAAAAAGTTCAGGTACTTTATAAAGTTGTATTTTTGCTTTTTTTTAGTGCTGAAAATTGTCGAAACAAACATTTCAAATAATAAAATTGACACTTTTTCATTGGAATAAAAGTTTTTAGAAGAGACTTAAATTCAACATTTTTGCTAGTGGCAAAGATTGGCCGACCATTTTAAAATAAAAATCGCAGGGGTTTTTTTTAACTGAAATACTAATATCTCAACAAAGACTTTAGAAAAATTTTTAATTAAGGTTTTAAAATGAACAAAAATTGTGTTGGTTTTGTATATATTTTTGCTCTAAAATTTGTTTCTGAAAAAAAAAGCCCTAAAAAGTATTATTTTTGGCCTTTTAAAATATTTCGACGAAACATTGTTACAAGATTTTGGAGCTCAAGGTAATATTTTTATAAAAAACTTAAAAACGCTCAATTTATAAAAGAATTACATCGATGTGGGGAAATATTTTCTTTTTAGTTTTTACAGATTAATAGAATTTCCGCATAAATTAGTTACTTCGTTCGCGAGATATAATTACTTAAAGGTACCGAGTCAAACTTTTCGTCTTCGATTTTTGTTATTTTTGTGAAAAACTTACCCCTGCCACCAATAGCTCACGAAAATTTTTTCTTCAAAATATCTCGAGTGGTTCAGGAGATATCACCCTCCAAAAATTGCGTTTTTTGATAATTATGTGGTTAAAACATTGCTCAATGTGTATTATTATTTGAACTACTAAATATGCGAATAAAGAAAGCGGCTATTTTCTACTTTTATTTTATACCTTGATCGTTAAGATTAGTGCAGTATTTGTCAATTATTGCGTTTCCGGTACAAAAAACCCGCGATTTTTTCGCTAAAAACACCAAATCTCGCCAGTGATTTGATGAAGTTTGCCCAACGTTTTTGTCTAGACTTCGTATTTTTAGCAAAAAAATCGCAGGTTTTTTGTACGGGATAGTGTTGTGATAGCTACTTAAGTAGTTAACTATTTAACTACCATGATTTTGGTTAACTACATAACTACCTAGTTTTTTTTAACAGTATAAAATATAGTATAAAAATATAGAATTAACATAAGAAACTTTTTCTTTTCCAATAGAGTAATTCCAAATTGGAATTTGCTATCGCAAAAACAGGTTTCTGCTCCTTTTATTAAAGTATTCAGAAACAGTCTCGAAGTGGCTCAAATTAGTGCTTAAAATTTTTAGCCTTTGAGTCACATTTCAGTTAACTATGATTTTGTTTTGTTTAGCGACCGTAATCGGTTCAGAAGGTACGGGGTCTTTAGAGCCCCAAGCAGGGAACTTGGAGCCGTGAGAAATTTTTGGGAACTTGGAGCCACGAGCAATGGGAACTTGGAGCCTTTAAGAAAAAATTGGTTTGGGGTTAGATTTAGGTTTCGCTTAGGCTAAGGTAAACGTTTTAGCGATTTTTATTTGCGGCTCCAAGTTCCCTTTTTACGGCTCCAAGCTCCCCACCTACGGCTCCAAGTTCCCTATTTTTGGCTCCAAGTTCCCAAAGCTCCATCAACTCTAAATCTGTTCAGAATATAAATTTTGCGCTGATTTTGTAGTTGTGATAATTGATGTGTGGCGGTAATAATTTGTAGAATAAACTTTGTTGTTGTTGTTGTTGTAAAAGAGAGGTAAGGTGGGGTCCACCTTGACCCCCCCCAGCGAGTATGGAAGTCAGCGAGTATGGAAGAACACTCTAGAACCTCTCTACCAGAATTTAAGATGCAATTTACCATGAGTAACCAACCACCCCAAGCCCTCCCCCTCCATTAGCTGCTAAAACTATGCTAAAAATCCTGGATTATTTTTTTTGTTAACGTTTTGTTTAATTTTTATTTTTTTATATTGTGGTTACTTTAATAATAAGTTTTTTTGAGTTATTTTTTAAATTTATGAAGAGATTTTATCGTTGTCTTGCTCTTGTTTACAATAAATGTTAGTATATATTTTTTATTTGACTTTTTGCAATTTTTTTAAAAGCTTGGTAATATGGCTTAAAATATTTATTATTTTCCAAAAGATAAAAAATAAATTTATGTAATCTTTACATTATGATGCCCTTTACAAATTATTTTTTTATATTTTACTTTTGCAGTTTTTGCTTTGAAAGATTGTAATTTTCTTGCAAAATTATTTTCTTTAATAAATCTGGATGCAACCCAATCTAAAAAATTATAATAAGTGTACATTTCGTTTAAATACAAAAATATTGCACATGCAGGAACACTACAACTCAATAATTGTGTTAATTATATCTAATTTTCTTAATTGCACGCCAAAATTGATTATGATTCCATATAAAAAGTTTGTGTAATTCAGTCTAAAATCATTTTTGTACATGTTCTTAACTAAACTCCGCTATCAAAAATATGAAAATCAATATATTACCAAAGGTGGATAATATAATAAAGGTATGTCACAGTCGTATGTAGCAGCGTGCATCATAAAATCCAATTTGAGCCGCATGTCTGGCCTAGGGCCGCATATCCGGCCTAGGGCCGCATTTCCGGCCCTAGGGTTGCATGTCCAGCCTAGGGCCGCATGTCCGGCCTAGGGCCGCATGTCCGGCCTAGGGCCGCATGTCCTGCCTAGGGCCGCATGTCAGGCCCTAGGGCCGCATGTCTGGCCTAGGGCTGCATGTCTGGCCTAGGGCTGCATGTCTGGCCTAGGGCCGCATGTCCAGCCTAGGGCCGCATGTCCGGCCTAGGGCCGCTACTAACGATTGTTTTGAAAATTTAATTAATCATTTTTCACGAAAATTCAAAGTTAATGTTATTTATTTTAATGATTCTCGAAAACAGGTTCAATTAATTACTTCAAACTGTATAAAATTTTGTAAAACAAATAATTTCACCATTTCTTATCCTGATGGTAACTTTAACGAAAAACTTATCAAGAAATATCTTGAAAAACTTCATGATAAATTTATTATTACTACTATTGATAAGGCTAGCATTAATTTTGGTCTCATTTGTAAAAAATCTATGTTACTGTTATTTGCAACGAACTCGGTATCGATATTATAACTAATTCTAGACAATTAAATATTCAAGGCAATAATGTATACAAAAATATTTCCAATGTAAATATCGACGATATAATCAAGAAACATCAGCATCAGCAGTACACAATTCGGTTACAATATCAGCGAAGATCAGTTATGCCTACCGTTACTTTTTAGTATACCTAAATTACATAAAAATTCTATTAAATTTCGTCATATAGCCGGTGCCAGTAAGTGTAGCACTAAACCTCTATCCATTGTGTTAAGTACAATATTAAAATTTCTTTGTAATCATTTCAAAAGTTATTGCTCTACTTTAAAAGATAAAATCGGCTGTACATACTGGTCTATTGATAATTCATTGGAAGTGTTAAACAAAGCTAATAATATCAACAGCGTTGTCAAAATGTTTAGTGGAGATTTTAGCACACTGTATACTAGTTTACCTCACGATACGGTCTTAGCTAATCTTACGGGTCTAATTAATCTCTTATTTAGCAATGCAAGTAAAAAATATCTTATAGTTGGTTATAATAAATGTTACTACTCAGATATTTCTAATAATAAAGTTTGCTTTACCAAGGAACAAATTTTACAAATTATTAATTTCATTGTTAAAAATTCGTATATAATTTTCGCTAAAAAAATTTTTTGGCAAAGTTCAGGTATACGCATTGGGGTAATGCTTCTCCACAAAATGCAGATTTAACGTTATCGTTTTTAGAATTTAAATATTTAAAATCCAATTTAAGAAATCGTATCAAAACCAAATATACATTTAGATATATTGATGATTTAATTTGTTTCAACTGTAGTAATTTCCATGAAATTTGTAAAGAAATTTATCCTACAGAATTACCACTTTCTGACACCAGTATATCTGATAAAATTATTAATTATCTAGATCTTCATATTATTACAGATCATAACGGCAATCTAAACATTAATGTTTTCAATAAAATGGATGAATTCAATTTTAAAGGTAAAAGAAAAATTCGGGAAACCAAGAAAAACCACCAAACAAACGGGGCTAAATGTTTTTTTAACCAAAAAATCCTTATTACCCATATTTAAAAAAAAAAAAAAAAAAATTTAAAAAAAAAAAAAAAAATATATAAAATTTATAACAAGAAGACAACACAAAAAAAAACTACTCTAACAAAAAAAAAAAATATTTTTTAAAAAAAAAACCCACCCTCTCCATATATTTTATATTTTTAATACTGATAGTTTCAATAAGTTTTTAATTTTTAATTTTCTTTAGTTTTTTTTTTTATACTTTTTTTTTTTTTTTTACACAAAAAAAATTTTTTATTTTTATTTTAAAAAAAAAAATAAAAAAAAAAAATTTCCAAAAAAAAAATATATATAAATACACACTCTTAATCAATGTGTAAATAAAAAGTGTAAAACAACCATATACTTATTTTTTTTTTTTTTTTTTTATTCTTTTTTTTTTTTATTTTTTTTTTTTTTTTTTCTTTTTTTTTTTTTTATTTTATTGTTTTTTTTTTTTTTTTTTTTTTTTTTTATATTTTTTCTATTTTATTATTTTTTTTTGTTTTTACTTTTTTTTGCACATATAAGGGACTAGTAAAGGTTGTGTAAAATTTTCTTTTCCTTTCTCGGCTGCAACTTAAATCTATACAAAAATGATGCGGACTGGCGACAAAACTCGAACTTTGAAATGTTATATATCCATAACGGAGTTTGGAATAAGTGCGGGACATATATGGAAGCATAGCTTAGACTCTTGGCTATCTTTTGAAAAGGTTAGGAAAAAATGTTTTTCGATGACGTCATCACTACAGCCGATGCGGTGAAAAAAACCTGGTCCCAAAAAAAACAAAACTTTTTTATTAGTACGAGATAAGAACCGCCGCTTGGTATGCTGTTAAAACATACTTTTCTGAGTTTTTTCTGAAAGTTTGAGCGAAATCGGCTCGCTCAATTTTTTTTATGATGCGTTAAATGCGCGCGGTTTTCGCGATTTTGCGCCAATTTTGACCGCGCTAATACACTGTGGGAATCATTTATTTTGTTTTGCTTCCTGCTCGAAGTGTGTACGATATTGATCATATTGTTATATATTAAATGTCCGCCAATTTTTTTCTCGTTCCTACACAATAAAAATTTTTTTCCGGTATGGACCCCCAAAATTTTTTTGGGGTTCCAAAAAAAATGACCTTTTTTGTTTTTGATGTTTTGTTTACAAAACTGCCAAAAATGTATTCTAGGCTCCACAAGCAATCTTTTAAGCATTCGATTGTGCAAAAAAACCCATTATTGAGCTTTTAATAAGCCTATGAACTTTGGGTTGGGCCAATTTGGCATTTTTGGTGATTTTAATGGTTAATGCACGCCACAAGACGTGTGCAGAATAAAAATTTTGACAAAAACACCAACTAAAACAATGAAATTCTATGATTTTGTTTTAACTTTATAACATAATAGTCTGTTTTTGGTAAAATTACATGGCAAAGCTATAACACATTTCTTTTAAAAATTCGAAATTTCATGTAAAAGACCGCTAAAAAATTATTATGACTTCGTTTTTTATTGTTTCATGCCGCTTTGTAGTGTAACTACACCACTGTTTTGCTTGGGTATTTTTTTGGCTTTTTTATAAATGCTGCTATGCGTTCTACTGTGATTTCTTTTAAATTTGTGTGCAAATCTCATACTTTGCATCTTGGTAATTTAGGCCGCGCCGGCTGTTGGAATTTCACTTGCCTCCCAGGAATTTTTTCAATTCCCCTGTTCTCTCGGCAGCGTTCAGTTATTGCACGCTGGAAGTAAAAAATCAATATGTAATTCTTCCCACATTCAAAGGCCTCCTGTAGTGTGTCTCTCCCACATATCTTTTACTTCCCGTTCTCCTCTCTACCCCCCCCCCGCAGGGTAGCATTTTTAAAAACAGATTTATTTATTCAAAAGATGATATTTTAAAAAACATTACAAACTTTTGCACAAAACGTTACATGCATGTCTATATATAAATAGATGTAATGTCTGTGTGTGTTTGTGTGTGTGTGTGTGAGTCTGTCTGTGTGTCTGTGTATTCCCTAACTCCTTCCTAGCCACCCAACGGATTAAGGTGAATGAGGTATCGTTGGAAAGCTTAACCCCAGGGAATGTCATAAGGGGGTTGAAATTTTGAAACAACTTACATGGACATATTTATACTGGACAACGCGTTTTCACCAAAGGGGGGACCCTATGGATTTTGGAACTTAAAAAATTTTTTGACTCAGAATTGGCTCAAACTTATTGGAAAGAATAATTAGGCAATGTAAAGCCAGAATATCATGATTTTTGGAAAAATGAACATGGACATATTTATACTGGACAACGTTTTTTTCATTAAAGAAAGGAATTACCTTGCTCACCAACCACAAAAAGGATTGGGCTAAATGAGATATCATTGCAAAGCTTACAGGCAGGGGAATGTCATAAATGGGTTGAAATTAAAAAAAATTGCATGGACATCTTTTGGACAACACATTTTCACAAAAACAGAGCCCTATGGACTTTGAAAGTTGAAAAAAATTTGATCTTCAAATTGGATCAAACTTATTGGTAAGAGTAATTTGCCATTTTAAAGCCAGAATATCATGATTTTTGGTAGGATTAACATGGACATTTTAATGCTGGACAACGCTTTTTCACTAAAAAGAGGAACGACCTTCCTCCCCAACCAGCTAAAGGATTGGGCTAAATGAGATATCATTGCAAAGCTTACAATCTGGAGAATGTCATAAATGGGTTGAAATTTAAAAAAATAACATGGACATTTTTATACTGGACAACATATCATTACCAAAGAGGGAAAGACCTTCCTCCCCAATCACCAAAAAGATTGGGGTAAATGAGATAATATGGGTAAACCTTATAGTTCAGGAAGCATCATAAGGGGGTTGAAATTAGTAAAAAAATAACATGGACATCTTTATGCTGGACAAAATATTTTCACCAAACAAGGGAAAGACCCTTCTCCCCAACAACAAGATGGAGTGCGGGTTAACTGAGGTATCATTGTAAAGCTTACAGTCATTGGAATGGCATAGAAGGGTTGAATTTTGAAAAAAAAAAGTAAATAAACATAAAAAAATCCCGGAAAAATTATTTGTCAGCCCTATGGCTGATACGGGCTATTTGATAAAATTTTCTAAACAAACACTACGTTAATACGTCAAAAAATTTCATTCAATCTAGACTTTTTAAACACCAAAATTTGTATCGCATATTATTACTTTTTATTTTCAGCAGGAGATTTTGTTGTTTTTTTTTTGAATAACTGTCACAAATCAAATTCCTATTTTGCCCTGATCATGTTGTTAAATTCATATGGAGACACCAAAATAATTTTATGTAGGTATGGTTATTTTTTGTATTAAAGAAGTAGCTTGTTCAGGACTTTATAAGATTATGATTTGTGACACTACTCATTCAGGGTTTTCTTCAATTCTTTAAGAACTGCTCTAAAAAATCAAATTCATATATCACACCCCATCATACAACTTTTCTGGCACTAAACGGATTAATTTCATATTTGTATATGTTTTTGGTTTGGTCTGCAGAAACAATAAACATTTAATTTGCGGTATATAGATTTTGTTTTAAAGGAGTAGTCCATTAAAGGCGTTACAGGAGTTTCATTTTTACAATGCTCCTTTAGAAAGTTGAAGTGTTTTTTTTTTTAATTTTTGTAAAAAATTTTTGACTTAAGATCTCGGGGCAAATCCTTTTTAACTTTGCAACTGTTTTTTCATATTTCTCTGCATGCTTGCTATGATTACGGCTGGCTTATACTTAAAGGTGTGGTGTTTATACTTAAAGGTGCGGTGCGGAGTCAAACTTTTTGTCTTTGATTTTGATATTTTTTTGTGAAAAGCCAATAGCCCACATGGGCGTAGCCAGGGGGGTCTAGGGGGTCTAGACCCCCCGTTTGGGTCGGCAAAGGGAAAAATTTGGGGTTAGACCCCCCTTTTGGATCGCCAAGGATAAATATTTGGGGGTCTAGAAAGGCCATTTTTTAAAAATTTTCTCGCTCAGCGCTCAATTGATTATATTAAGATAAATCCTATCAGGGTGAAAAAAGATGAGTGGTAAAGTAACCACTCGTTCTTTGAGAAAATATCACGTGCAGAGAAACACATGACGTAACTAAATAATAATTGGTTACATAACCGCTAAAAACTTTTTTAAAAATTTTTCTCGCTTACAGGTTTATTGTTTATTTCTTCCTGGCGGAGAGCGGTTACGCCCTTAATTTCAGCCTGGAAGACTTTAGCTTTAGTCTCCACTTCCAAATTTGTGTTACTTTGTTTTGTAATCTTGTTATGACCACGTTGGACCCACCCAATTCTTAATGTTTTAATTGGTCTCCACTTCTAAATTTGTGTTACTTTGTTTAGTAATCTTAATACCACCACGCTAGACCCCCTTTAGATTGTTATATAGTGGTATTAAAAATTTAAACGTTGTGAAAAGTAATTTTAAAAACATTTTCTCGCACTTTGCATTGCTCAGCTGTAATTCAATCTGCTCATTTTTATGTTTTTGAGTTTTTACTTTTAGATTTTTTTTAAATCGAAAATTTTAAGGTATCAAATTGTTTGTAAAAAATTTTTTCTTTGTTTTATGGACTTATTTTTATTGAATAATAGGAAAATAATGAAGTATGTGACATAAACATGGCAATAAACACTTCGCGCGAAGCGCTGAAATTTTTTTTTTAGCCCTTTTATAACGTTTAGAATTTGGATCCCCCTGGACCCCCCCTTTCGGAAATTTTGTTCAGGGTTGGACCCCCCTTTCCGAAATCCTGGCTACGCCCATGATAGCCCACAAAATTTTTTTAAAAAAATATCTCCAGTGGTTCATGAGTTATGATCCCCCAAAAATGACAATTCTGTACGTGAAAGATTGCTCAATGGGTATGAAGATTTACATTACAAATTATGCACTCAAAAAAACAACTACTTTGCACTTTTAATTTGATAGCTTGATCGTTAAGATTGGTGCAGTATTTGTCAAAATATTGCTTTTCCTGTACAAAACAACCGAGATTTTTTTGCTAAAAACACCAAAGGACGGCAGTTATTTTATGAAGTTTTCCCAACCTTTCTTTGGTAATAATATGTTGTCCAGTATAAAAATGTCCATGTTATTTTTTTAAATTTCAACCCATTTATGACATTCTCCAGATTGTAAGCTTTGCAATGATATCTCATTTAGCCCAATCCTTTTCGTGGTTAAGGAGAAAGTTTGTTGCCCCTTCAAAAAACCTTGTCCAGCATAAAGATGTCCATGTTCATTTTTCCAAAAACATGATATTCTGGCTTTAAAATGGCAAATTACTCTTACCAATAAGTTTGATCCAATTTGAAGATCAAATTTTTTTCAACTTTCAAAGTCCATAGGGCTCTGTTTTTGTGAAAATGTGTTGTCCAACCAAAAGATGTCCATGCAATTTTTTTTTAATTTCAACCCATTTATGACATTCCCCTGCCTGTAAGCTTTGCAATGATATCTCATTTAGCCCAATCCTTTTGCTGGTTGGGGAGGAAGGTCGTTCCTCTTTTTAGTGGAAAAACGTTGTCCAGCATTAAAATGTCCATGTTAATCCTACCAAAAATCATGATATTCTGGCTTTACATTGCCTAATTACTCTTTCCAATAAGTTTGAGCCAATTCAAAGACAAAAAATTTTTTAAGTTCCAAAATCCATAGGTTTCCCTTTTTTGTGAAAATGTTTTGTCCAGGCTAAAAATGTCCATGCAAATTTTTTTCTAAATTTCAACCTCTTTATGACATTCTCCGGACCGTAAGCTTTGCAATGATATCTCATTTAGCCCAATCCTTTTTGTGGTTGGTGAGCAAGGTAATTCCTTTCTTTAATGAAAAAAACGTTGTCCAGTATAAATATGTCCATGTTCATTTTTCCAAAAATCATGATATTCTGGCTTTACATTGCCTAATTACTCTTTCCAATAAGTTTGAGCCAATTCTGAGTCAAAAAATTTTTTAAGTTCCAAAATCCATAGGGTCCCCCTTTGGTGAAAACGCGTTGTCCAGTATAAATATGTCCATGTAAGTTGTTTCAAAATTTCAACCCCCTTACGACATTCCCTGGGGTTAAGCTTTCCAACGATACCTCATTCACCTTAATCCGTTGGGTGGCTAGGAAGGAGTTAGGGAACACACAGACACACAGACAGACTCACACACACACACACAAACACACACAGACATTACGTCTATTTATATATAGACATGCATGTAACGTTTTGTGCAAAAGTTTGTAATGTTTTTTAAAATGTCATCTTTTGAATAAACAAATCTGTTTTTAAAAATGCTACTGTGCGGGGGGGGTAGAGAGGAGAACGGGAAGTAAAAGTTATGCTGGAGAGACACACTACAGGAGGCCTTTGAATGGGGAAGAATTACGTATTGATTTTTTACTTCCAGCGTGCAATAACTGAACGCTGCGGAGAGAACAGGGGAATTGAAAAAATTCCTGGGAGGCAAGTGAAATTCCAACAGCCGGCGCGGCCTAAATTACCAAGATGCAAAGTATGAGATTTGCACACAAATTTAAAAGAAATCGCAGTAGAACGCATAGCAGCATTTATAAAAAAAGCCAAAAAAATACCCAAGCAAAACAGTGGTGTAGTTACACTACAAAGCGGCATGAAACAATAAAAAACGAAGTCATAATAATTTTTTAGCGGTCTTTTACATGAAATTTCGAATTTTTAAAAGAAATGTGTTATAGCTTTGCCATGTAATTTTACCAAAAACAGACTATTATGTTATAAAGTTAAAACGAAATCATAGAATTTCATTGTTTTAGTTGGTGTTTTTGTCAAAATTTTTATTCTGCACACGTCTTGTGGCGTGCATTAACCATTAAAATCACCAAAAATGCCAAATTGGCCCAACCCAAAGTTCATAGGCTTATTATAAGCTCAATAATGGGTTTTTTTGCACAATCGAATGCTTAAAAGATTGCTTGTGGAGCCTAGAATACATTTTTGGCAGTTTTTTAAACAAAACATCAAAAACAAAAAAGGTCATTTTTTTGGAACCCCAAAAAAATTTTGGGGGTCCATACCGGAAAAAAATTTTTATTGTGTAGGAACGAGAAAAAAATTGGCGGACATTTAATATATAACAATATGATCAATATTGTACACACTTCGAGCAGGAAGCAAAACAAAATAAATAATTCCGACAGTGTATTAGCGCGGTCAAAATTGGCGCAAAATCGCGAAAACCGCGCGCATTTAACGCATCATAAAAAAAAATTGAGCTACCCAATTTCGCTCAAACTTTCAGAAAAAACTCAGAAAAGTATGTTTTAACAGCATACCAAGCGGCGGTTCTTATCTCGTACTAATAAAAAAGTTTTGTTTTTTTTGGGACCAGGTTTTTTTCACCGCATCAGCTGTAGTGATGACGTCATTGAAAAACATTTTTTCCTAACCTTTTCAAAAGATAGCCAAGAGTCTAAGCTATGCTTCCATATATGTCCCGCACTTATTCCAAACTCCGTTATGGATATATAACATTTCAAAGTTCGAGTTTTGTCGCCAGTCCACATCATTTTTGTATAGACTATAGAATCACGCTATCTCTTTCCTTCCGTTTTTATAATTAAAATTATGTTTAATTTAATTTAATTTATTTAATTTTGTTTTTATTTACTTCGATATGGATCACGCCCCTCCAACAGGTAATTCCTTTCTTTTTTACTTGTATTATTTTTATTACAGGCTCCTAAGCCTTTTTTTAAAGATATTTTTAAAAAAATTTTTTTTAAAATTTTTGTCTAACTTAACTTTCTTCAATCTAATTATCCTATAGTTCGTCTTATACTATACTTACAAATAATTTCTTCCATTTATCTTAATTTTTCTTTTTAAAATTATTTTTCATTTTTCTAAATAAAATTTTTTATAGTCAAAAAATATGTTTCCTTTTTTCTTTCTCTTTACAGAAAGCACTGCCCTCTCGCCGAACGAATCAGACATGATGCAACTTTCTGTACGTGGCGTAAAACGTTCCAATCTCTTTGAGGATCCTAACAAGGTATTTTATTTAATATATTTTTTCATAATTATATGTTTTTAGTTTTTTATCTCATTCTTTCTCCAGGGTTTTGATCATTTTAGTAATTGTTCCTTCTTTGTGGCGCGTATTATTTATTCATTTTTATTTTTGCTTGTTTTATTGTATCAGACGTTTTCATAAGTTTTTTTTTTAAATCTTTTCGATTGTTTTAGTTTTCTTATTTTTTATGTTTTTTATAAAAATTGTGTTTTTAATTCCGGAGTATTTGAAAAAAAATATTTTTTATCATTTCTATTTGTTACTTTTGGGCTTTTCTTTTTTGTTTTAATTTTTATAAAATATTTTTATACATTTATTTTTTTAAAAAAATTAAGCATTATTAATTTTTGTTAACTTTTTGTCTGTTGCATGTGCTAGAACCTTGCTGCCAAAATTAACTTTAATCCTTTATGCATATTTAGCTTTTTTATTCTTTACTTTTTAAAATTTTTAAAAATTTTACTAAAATTATTTTATTAAAAATTTTCAGCTTGTTTCTAGTTGTAAAATAAGTAGAATAGCTTCTGCTGACGACGCGCAACTGTTTTACTTATTTATCCTTTACACGTCCAGAGAAGCGCAGAAACGTGTAACTTTTGTTTTTGTTTTTATATATTTTTATACTCTTTCTAATTAATTTGGCCTTCTGTCTATTTTGATTTTTTATTAATTATTTTTAATTTATTTATTTTTTAGGTTATAGGTGTAAATATTTTTTCTGGGTTTTTCCAAAAAATTTCCGCTCTTTTTGCACAAAAACTTTTTGTTTTTGCTATTAATTATATCTATTTTTCTTAATTGCACGCCAAAAATGATTATGATTCCATTTAAAAAGTTTGTGTAATTCAGTCTAAAATCATTTTTGTACATGTTCTTAACTAAGCTCCGCCACCAAAAATATAAAAATCAATATATTACCAAAGGTGGATAATATAATAAAGGTATGTCACAGTGGTATGTAGCAGCGTGCATCATAAAATCCAATTTGAGCCGCATGTCTGGCCTAGGGTAGCATATCCGGCCTAGGGCGGCATTTCCAGCCCTAGGGTTGCATGTCCAGCCTAGGGCCACATGTGTGGGTACAAAGGAGCAAATTTTGCTGCGTTGCGTTCTAGTTATTTTTACCATAGTGGTACTATATTTCTACCTTAGGGGTGGACATTCGGCATTCGGCCCTAGGGCTGGACATGCCGCCCTAGGCTGGACATGCGGCCCTAGGCCGGACATGCGGCTCAAATTGGATTTTATGATGCACGCTGCTACATACTGCTGTGACATACCTTTATTAGATTATCCACCTTTGATATTACTATGTCAATCTATGTCCTAAGGCTTAAAAAGGAAATTATAAAAATTTTGAAAGATATTCTCTTTTTTCTTTTAGCGATACTAGGAAAATTGTAACAAAAAAATTTTTGTTTGAGCTCTTATGAGTTTTAAATATGCCGCGATTAATATGCAAATAAGGTTAGTATCTCGCGTTAAGGTCCTTGAACTTTTGGCTACCTCCTGAAAAAATATTTTTTTAAAACATTTTGGGGGTTTGTTCCAAAACCCCCCAAAATTAGGGACAATTTTTTTCAGTCAAATTTATAAATTTTTACCATATAAACAGTTACGTCTGAAAATTTTTGTGCAGATTTCCCACACTTTTCCATGCTCAAAAATATATGATTTGTTAGGAGTAACCTACCTGGAGTAACCTACCTGGAGTTGAAATTCATATTTTTAACATCAGCGTGTTGAAAGCTATTTTATGAGTATAAACAGAACAGCATTACAATAATTATATAAAAATGACCCCCTAAAAAATTTTGGGGGTACATTACGGGTTTTAAAAATGGTAATCATTGGTTGATTTGAGTTTTCATAGAGCAAGAGCTTTTATATGAGTATAAATACAACACTTAAAATTGACAAAATCACCTCAGAATTTTTTTAGCTTTAAAATGACATATAGTACTTGTAATCACGTCATATATGTTTTGCTCCATGGGATAGGTTGTTGGAGGAGCAGCGGCATAACAGGGCTTCAAAATGAAGGTGTGAATATGGTTAAAAGAATGCCGCGCGGGCGGGTTACTAGAAAGGCGGGGGCCAGTTATTAAACATAAATGCCGGCGTCCCTTTATGGGCGGGGTGTCCTTTGATTCACAGGAGATTCCTTCCGTTTAGAACAATAAATTTTGACCAGGGTGATTTCGAAAATTAACATTTTTTCACATTTAGGGGTATTTGGGCGTATGTAACTGGGTACCATAAAATTTTTTTATTTAAAATTAAAATTTTTGCAATCACCATGCATAAGGCTTTCAAACGAATATATAAACATGTCTTATAAATGTGGCGGAGAGTGCATGGTAGGTTTCATAATTCTATTGTTTTTATCGCTTAATAATAAGTTGTCATTTTGCCCAGCTTTCAAATGCGCACTTTGTCATATTTAAATTACAGTAATCGCAATGGTTGCCGCGCGTGCCAATAAAACCATTTCAAGCAGCAATTTCTGCTCCAAACTCAAAAGTGGGAGTACCATATCATTGGTTTTGCATTTTAATTTTCAAACAGTTGTATATTAGCCTACCGCTCAAGAAAGGGATCTGCAAGTCTGCATGCTATCTATAGGTTGGCAAATTTTTAATTGAGTTTTTATTTTTATATATTGATTGCTCTTGAGATGCGGATGCTGCTTTTGGTTTTGGCCAATCAAGATAGGGATCTGTTGTTGAGCGGGAAATAGATCATTGGCTAAACGATCTCCTTCCCTTGAGTTAAGTATTATTTTGGTGACCTAGATAATTACAATGGCGAATGGCTTCAAATTGGCCGTAGCCAGCTCAGGTATATTTAGGGATTAACGGCACGTCAAGTAAAGTTTGGTATATTAAAGTAAAATGTTTCTTCTTAGGTTGAGCAACCCTTGGCGAAGGTGATTGTCAATAATTACCTTGTGTTAATAATTCTTTTTCTGTAAACTACCACAAATTTCCTGAATAATACATGGTCTAAAAATAACTAAAATCTTGTCGCTAGTTCCTCCTTTTTTGCATTGTTTTGTGTTGGTGCCAGTAGCACCTTACGTTTATTGGCAAAATTGTTTAAGGCAAAAAGCCTTCATTTTTAATCCAAAAAACTAGTAATATTTCTTGCAAGTTACCTTAATCAAAAATGCCGTTATTCACCGCAACGCGGGTAGTTTCTATCTTATAATTGACTAATAAAACCCTCTTGTGTAAAGTGTGAAAACAAATCAATCAAGCGTAAATCAACCCCTTTGCCCCACTCAAACCCATACATAAATTCCATAACCATTATAAGCACCAACACATTTTAAATCATGTGCAATACAATTCAAACTTGGCTAAGACCAGTTTAACTGTCTAAACCTCTGTCTTTTTTAACTCTAATAATCTTAATGTTTCTATTAATCTCCTTATCAACTTGTTGGTCAGTCCGACTGGTTCATCAGTTGATTGATTAAAGCTTTTGTTTACATAGCAACTCCTGTGTATAAATTTTGTGGCGCCAAACCTCTACGTTTGGCCCTACTTTCATAACACACTTCAAATCTTTTCCAAGCCCATTGAGGTTAAGTTATACACAGAGGTTGCTTGGGGTTTGCTAAATGATTGTCAGTTCAGTGAGAAATTCTATTCTTTTTGTAAATTAAAACGATTTATATAAACTTAATTTTCAACCCATTGTGTAAAGGTTTTAATTCTAAAACTAAGAACCTCACTGAGACAACCAGTTAATAAATCACAACAACATACGTGGTACCTACAGAAAATGCGTTTTTTTAAGAACTGTTTGACAGTTCAGTCTAATTAATTATATTTCTCAAACCCATTTAACTAATGTTACATTGCACAAACTATAATCAGCTCATCTACATCTCACCGATTTTTGTCCACTAAGATCATTTTCTTTCTGTTACTTTTTGCCCCTACTAAACCCTTCAGTCTGTCTAATTTTCAAACCCATTGCGCTAAGGTTTCAGGGGGTTGCATAAATTTTCCAACGTTAGTTGGTGTCAACATAAATCTCGTCCAGAAATATGGCATTCCACTGTCAGCAGCGTCTAACTTTTTGAAGGCTGATGAACCAATCAGCTAAATTTTTGTGAGTTCTTTTTGTAATCCCCCAAGTTAACGTTTCACAGGAGTTGCATATTTACAACAACGTTAACTTGAGGCTGAGTTTGTTCATTACATTCTCTTGAATTACAAAAATTACATTTTCTACTGTGAAATTGCACAGTGAAGCGTCACTGTTGCGGTTGTGGACGCATAATGGTTTTACTCACCCATTAATGTCTTAACCCTTTTTTTCTTCCAAAAGTCGCTGCAATTCTGCCAAAGGGATTCCGCGTCAGTGCTGCTCTGTATTAAAGTTTGAGTTAAGTCGGCGTCACTCCCTTTTTCTTTGTTTCCTTCCTGCCCTTTTTGATATGAGAAATTACCAGACCCCAATGAAAATAATCCATTTTCTTTTCACCTCCCTTAATCCGTCTTTTGCCTCATTAATTGTTCCAGTAACAAAAATTGGTTTTACTACCAATTTTCACATTACTATTTAGCAACAAGTGCACAGTTACATTAAAAACATACTGGTATCTCGAGGTGTTTTACATCTGAGATACATATCAAGCGTGTAAAATCCTCAGGTTTTCAAAACCCAGGTCTTGCCAATTGCGTAACTCTCCAGGCGTTATTGCCCAGCCGCGATCCGTCAATTTCCAAGCGTGTAAAATCCTCAGGTTTTTTTAAAACCCGGGTCTCACTTATTGCGTAAGTCTTCAGGCTTTGGTGCCCAAGCCGCGTTCTGTTCGTTTCCAAACGTGTAAAATCCTTAGGTTTTTTTAAAAAATTCCCAGGTCTTGCTTATTGCATAAATCTCCAGGCTTTATCGCCCCAGCCACGACCTGTCCGTTTCTAAGCGTGTAAAATCACCTTAAACAATATTCGTCCCGCCTATTCACTTAAGTCTTCAGGTGTTAATGCCCAAGCAGTGATCTTTTTTGTTCTGTCCCGCGTCTAAAAATACCTCAGACTCCAGCCGTCTGGGTGTCGCTAAACTCAAGTGGAACAAATCTACAGTTTTTCCTGCCTTGGCAGTCATGCTCTTTTTTTGCGTATAAAAGTACCTCAGACGCCAGCTGTCCAGGTCTCGCCTAAATCCTGTCAGTTTTCAGGTCCTATGCGCAAGCAGGGAACTTTACGTTTTAAGAAACCTACATTCCAGCCCTAATCCAGGCGGCATTTCTTTTTCATAAGCGGTGTAAAAAATTCGTCCGCTGCTGTTCATACAGTGTCTTACACCGGCCGTTAAATCCAATTTAGATTTAAGAACATTAAACTTTTTGCCTAATGAGCTTGTAAGCGAAACACATGTAGTAAGCTAAACCCCTATGGGCCGAGTTTCATGTTTTTACAGACTGCATTAATAAATCAGCAGTTCCTAGTAGCTGCAAGTTTATGAATGGTCATCTGCCACTATCACTAGTATAAATATTTGTCAGTTTTTTAAGTAAACTGCTCCTCTCTTCAGTTATAAAAACTGCTTCCCTTTAATAACAATATGTTGCCATCTTATTACTACTAGCTACACCAGCAATTTTTTTTCAACCGTAGTATTGCTATGGATGGGCGGGGCGTCTCCCTCCAAATTTCGGATTTAGCTGACACCCCCCCCCCCCCCAAACTTGAGTTGCGGGGACACTCCCCCCCCCCGAATTCGCCTCATGGGAGAAAAATTTTTAGCGTTATAAAAGGACAAAAAAAAATTTTCCGCGCTTCGCGCGGAGTGTTTATTGCCTTGTTTATGCCATATACTTCATTTTTTTCCTATTATTCAATAAAAACAAGTGTATAAGAAGCAAAATTTTTTCAAATAATTTGATACCTTAAAATTTTCGATTTTCCAAAACATTACAACTGAAAACTAAGTACATTGAATCACAGCTGAGCAATGCAAAGTACCAGAAAATGTTTTTTAAATTACTTCTAACCTTTAAATTTTTAATATCACTATTTAATATCACTATTTATATAATAACGATCTAAAGGGGGTGTCCAGCGTGGTCGTATCAAGATTAAAAAACAAAGTAACACAAATTGGGAAGTGGAGACCAATTAAAAACATTAAGAATAGGGTGGGTCTAGCGTCGTCATACCGAAATACTACAAAACAAAGTAATACAAATTTGCGAGTGGAGACTATATAATTAATGGAGCGCGAGCGAAGCGTGATGAAGAACATTTAAAATGGTGATTCTAGAGCCCCCCCCCCCCCCCCCAAATTTTTATCCTTGCGCAGACCTAAGGGGGGGGTCTAACTGCAAATTTTTCTCTTTTTGCGCATCCAAAGTGGGTCTAGTCTAGACCCCCGCTGGCTACGCCCATGTATATATAATCTTTAATTAAGTATAAGATCATGATTATGGATTAAAAAGTTTGTGATACTTGAGTTTATAATCAAGACAATAAAATACTATTCTATTATTACGTAATTATTAAAAAAACTATGATTTCTAATCTAATTATAAGAATATATAAACACATTGTTATTAAAAGAATTAAAAAATAAAATTTATAAGTTGCAATAAGGTCTTATTTTAATTTTACACAGTTTTAAAGCATTTATAAGCTTGTTTTACGAGTTTTTTCGCGTTTTAAGCCCATTTTAAGGCAGCGCGAAAATATTGCGTACACCTTCCCCCCTCAAAATTTGGGTCTTGCCAGACACCCCCCCCTAAAATTTGATCCCTCCCTTATAGCCCCCCCCCCAAAAAAAATCCGAGAGGCTGCCCCCACCTATGCCCCCTTCTCAAAATTTGGGGGGGGAGGGGTAACCCCCTTAACCCCCCCGTCCCATGTATTGGTATAGCCATAGGTGGGCAGCCGGTTTTCGGGATTGGATTTGGGGATTGGATTTCGGGATTGCAGATTTCGGGGGGTATACCCGACCCCCGAAATTTTGGGGGAGGGTGTCCCAAAAAAAAATTTTTTTTGGTATACCTCTAATATTCCATTTCTAGTGTTTTTAGTACTGGGCCCCCCCAAATTTTAGGGGGGAGGTCGCGGTGGCCGGGGTACCCCCAATATTTTTTTTTTTTTTTGGGGGGGTGTTTGCTATAATCGGGATTTTTGGGGGTATAACCCCCCAACCCTCCCCCTACCCACCTATGGTTATAACCCCCCCCCCCCCCACCACAAAGGTAGGCGAGAGGGGGGGCGTTGGGGTTCCCTCAAAATTTTAGGGGGGCAGTGTCGGCGGTAATCGGGATATTCGGGGGGTATAACAACCAAAGCCCCCCTCCCTGACCTCATTTTCCCCTTCCCATACCCATCAAGTGGGCAAGGGGGAGGTTATACCAAAAAATCTCGAAACTGCCGACACATAAAGTAGAGGGTTGACTTAAAGCTAAAAACTTGATTTAATTTAGGAGGTAATTTTAAAAATAAACTCGGGTGGCTTTCCACTTGACCGTCCGATTAATGGTGTAAATAAAATAATTTTAAAATTATTTAATTATTATTCCCATCTTTCTACAAGTGTTAAAAGCTGCTTTCAGTTAAATGATTTTTAAGTTTATTGTTATCTGTCCAAACTTGTTCTAAAATTGACACAACAATTTTGTTGGAATCTCTAAATTTAAGGATCATGCAGTTGGTGACAAAATAAATTGCCCTTCTTTTAAAAACACTCAAGTTTATTTTGTAGTAATAAAATACTAAAAATCAATAAAATGTTTTGGGATATAAATTTATTTTTTAATAAAAAGAAATTATATAGTGAAAAATTAGAAAAAAAAAACAACTTTAAGTCTGCTAAGCCCTATCTAGTGACAATGTTTGCTGCCTTATTTAAAAATCAGTGAGCGGTCTCTTTCTTCTACTCTGGTTTTCTTTTCTTTCTTTTTTGTATTTCCTATTGTATGGCGAAGATTATGCTTCAGTAAAACCTGACAGAGCTTCGGACCTTAAAGGAGCACTGTCACAAATCAAATTCCTATAACGCCCGAACCGGACTGCTCCTTTAATACCAAACCTACCTAACTCAACTTTGGTATTTATAGTGCACCACTACAAGGCTACAACATTTTTAAATTTTAGCTGAATCGGTTCAGTATTAAAGGAGCAGTCCGGTTCGGGCGTTATAGGAATTTGATTTGTGACAGTGTTCCTATAAGTGTGGCTAAATAATCTTTCAGGCATTTCAAAGACACTTCGCACACTTTCTCTCTGCAGATAGGGACGCAACGGGTGTGGGATTACGCCGGGGACAATTACGTCCATCGATTGGTCCAGAGCAAATCCGACGGGAAAATGGTCGAATACGAACCCCGCAACAGGAACCAGGCGGAAGTAAGTAATACCATGATAGATGAGACCATCCTCCCAGGGGCGTAGCCAGGATTTCGGAAAGGGGGGTTGTACTCCATACAAATTTTTTGAAAGAGGGGAGGGATTGTAGGGGGTTGTACTCCAAATTTTCAAAATACTGTAAAAAAGACAATTAAAAGGGTAAAATTTTTCGCGCTGAAGTGATTCTTTTTACTGTTGTTTGCATTTTTTTAAGTTCAACGAAAAATTTTAGGTCTAAAAAGTATAACATTAAAAATTGCGTTCAACAGCACGAAAAAATTTTCAAAAATTGTCTTTGAAATTAATTAAAAACCACTTATAGTTGTAAAAGGTATATAAGTGTAGAGCGCTGAGCGGAGACGAAGTAGGGAGAAAATTTTTAAAATTTGTTCCTTTAGCACCCCCAAATTTTTACCTCAGCCAGTCCAAAAGAGGGGGGGGGGTTAGGAACCCGCATAACCTCTAAAATCCTCCCTAAAAATTCAGAGGTTTCAATATTAAAAACGTAAAAAAGGACGTACTTGTTGGTATATACCAAGGGCGTGGCCGGAGGGGGGGGGGGTTGTAGGATGAGGAGTGGCAACATAGGTGGGCAGGGGGGATTGAAGGTTATACCCCACAAAATCTCGATTATAGCCGACACCCTCCCCCTTCCAAAAATTGGGGTTCTCCAGAGACCTCCCCTATAACTTTGGGGGTCCCAATATTAAAAACACTAACAATGAGGTATTTGGAGTATATCCAAACAAAAAAAAATTTTTGAGACACGCCACCCCCCCCCCCCCCCCCCAATTTCGAGGGTCGGGTATACCCACCCCCCAAAATCCGACCAACCTCTTTAAAATTTCGGAGGTTTCAATATTAAAAACACCAAAAAAGATTTGTTGCTCTATATCAAGGGCCTAGCCAGGTGGGTTGTAGGCATAGGTGGGCAGCCTCCCGGATTTTGTGGGGTATAGCTGAACCTAACCCCCCAAATTCGAGGGGATGTCCCAAAAAAATTTTTTGGGGTATACCTCAAATACCCCATTTTTAGCGTTTTTAGTACTAGCACCTAGGTAGGACCCACCAAATTTTAGGAGGGGAGGTGTCCGGGGTACCCCCAAATTTTAAAAGGGTGTCGGCTATAATCGGGGTTTTTGGGGGGTATAACCCCCCTCCAACCCCCCCCCCCTGCCCACCTACGGTTGTGGGGGTCGGTGGCAACACCCACCTTTTGGGCCGGCGGAAGTAGAAATTTTGGGGTTTGACGGTAAAGAAATTTTAAAAAAATTTTCGTGCTTCGCTCCGCTCAGCGCTCGACACTTATATATCTTTTTATTGCTTTTAAGTGATGTTTCTGATGCATATCAATGAAAATTAATATTTTTGAAAATTTTTTCGCTCTGTCGCGTGATTTTAAATGTTATATGTTTTTAAACATAAATTTTTCGTGTTTAACTTTAAAAACATTGCAAATAAAAGCAAAAAATAATTACTTCGCGCAAAGATCGAATTTTTTACCCCTTTTTATTGTTTTTAAGGTATTTTGAAAATTTGTAGTACAAACCCCCCCCCCCCCCTTCAAAAAATTTGTATGGAGTACAACCAAAAAAATTTTTTGGAACACCTCAAATGTGGGTGTTGCCACTGTACTCACAACCGTAGAAGGTGGGCAGGGGGGGTCTAGGGGGGTTATACTCCCTTGCCAAAAACCCCGATTATAGCCGACACCCTTTTAAAATTTGGGGGTACCCCGGGAGCCCCCCCCCCTGAAATTTGGAGGGTCCCAGTACTAAAAACGCTGAAATGGGTATTTGAGGTATACCCCAAAACTTTTTGGGATATTCCCTCGAATTTGGGGGGTCAGTATACCCCACAAAATCCGGGAGGCTGCCCACCTATGCCTACAACCCTCCTGGCTAGGCCCTTGATATAGACCAACAAATCTTTTTTGGCGTTTTTAATATTGGAACCTCCAACATTTTAGAGAGGTTGGTTCATTTTTGGGGGTGGGTATACCCGACCCCAAAATTGGGGGGGGGGAGGCGTGTCTCAAAATTTTTTTTTGTTTGGATATACCCAAAATACCTCATTTCTAGCGTTTTTAGTATTGGGACCCCCCCCCCCAAACTTATAGGGGTGTCCGGGGTACCCCAAATTTTGGGAGAGGGAGGGTGTCGGCTATAATCGAGATTTTGTGGGGTATAACCCCCGATTCCCCCCTGCCCACCTATGTTGCCACTCCGAACCTCCAACCCCCCCCCCCCTCCGGCCACGCCCTTGGTATATACCAACAAGTACGTCCTTTTTTACGTTTTTAATATTGAAACCTCTGAATTTTTAGGGAGGATTTAGAGGTTATGGGGGTTGTAACCCCCCCCCCTCTTTTGGACTGCTAGTAAAATTTGGGGGTCCTAAAAGAACAAATTTTAAAAAAATTTTCTCGCGCTTCGCTCCGCTCAGCGACTCTACACTCACAAAAACTCACTTTTTTACAACCTATCAACGTGGTCCTTTTTAAAATTAATTTCAAAGACATATTTTTGAAAATTCCTTTTCGCGCCGCTCAACGCAATTTTTAATGTTATGCCTTTCCTCTTAAACCTAAAATTTTTCAAGTTGAAAACTTGAAAAAATGCAAAATAACAAGCAAAAAGAATCACTTAGCGTGGCGAAGCACAATAAAATTTTTTAACCACCCTTTTTTTTAAAATGTCTTTTTTTTTACAAGTATTTTGAAAGATTTGGAGAATTTACAACCCCCATAACCTCTAAATCCTCCCTAAAAATTCATAGGTTTCTATACTTAAAAACGTAAAAAAGGACGTACTTGTTGGTATATACCAAGGGCGTGGCCGGAGGGGGGGGGGGTTGTAGGATAGGAGTGGCAACATAGGTGGGCAGGGGGGGATTGGAGGTTATACCCCACAAAATCTCGATTATAGCCGATACTCTCCCCCCTCCCAAAATTTGGGGGTACCCCAGACACTCCCCTATAACTTTGGGGACCTCTGAATACTTAAAACGCCAGAAATGAGGCATTTGGGGTATATCCAAACAAAAAAAAATTTTGAGACACGCCTCCCCCCCCCCAATTTCGGGGTCGGGTATACCCACCCCCCAAAATCCGACCAACCTCTCTAAAATTTTGGAGGTTCCAATATTAAAAACGCCAAAAAAGATTTGTTGGTCTATATCAAGGGCCTAGCCAGGTGGGTTGGGGAGGAGGTGGGCAGCCTCCCGGATTTTGTGGGGTATACTGACCCCCCAAATTCGGGGGGGGATGTCCCAAAAAAATTTTTTGGGGTATACCTCAAATATCCCATTTTTAGCGTTTTTAGTATTGGGACCCTCCAAATTTCAGGGGGGGGGGTGTCTGGGGTCCCCCAAATTTTAAAAGGGTGTCGGTCATACCGGGTTTTTTGGGGGGGCAGAAACCCCCCTTCAACCCCCCCCCCCCGCCCACCTACGGTTGTGGGGGTCGGTGGCAACACCCACATTTGAGGTGTTCCAAAAAATTTTTTTGGTTGTACTCCATACAAATTTTTTGAAAGGGGGGGGGGGTTTGTACTACAAATTTTCAAAATACCTTTAAAAAACAATAAAAAAGAGGTAAAAATTTTCTCGCGTCGTGCGAAATAATTATTTTTGCTTTTATTTGCAGTGTTTTTTTAATTTAAACACGAAAAATTTATGTTTATAAACGTGTAACATTAAAAACCACGCGACAGCGCGAAAAAATTTTAAAAAATAGTCATTGATATGCATCAGAAACATCACTTAAAAGCAATAAAAAGATATATAAGTGTCGAGCGCTGAGCGGAGCGAAGCGCGAGAAAATTTTTAAAATTTTTTCCTTGTCAACCTCAAAATTTCTACTTCTGCCGGCCGGCCCAAAGGGTGGGTGTTGTCACCGACCCCTACAACCGTAGGTGGGCAGGGGGGGTTGGAGGGGAGTTATACCCCCCAAAAATCCCGATTATAGCCGACACCCCTTTAAAATTTGGGGGTACCCCGGACACCCCCCTAAAATTTGGGGGGTCCCAGTACTAAAAACACTAAAAATGGGGTATTTGAGGTATACCCCAAAAATTTTTTTTGGAACACCCCCCGAATTTGGGGGGTCAGGTATACCCCACAAAATCCGGGAGGCTGCCCACCTATGCCTACAACCCTCCTGGCTAGGCCCTTGATATAGACCAACAAATCTTTTTTGGCGTTTTTAATATTGGAACCTCCAAAATTTTAGAGAGGTTGGTCGGATTTTGGGGGGTGGGTATACCCGACCCCGAAATTGGGGGGGGGGAGGCGTGTCTCAAAATTTTTTTTTGTTTGGATATAACCCAAAAAACACATTTCTAGCGTTTTTAGTATTGGGACCCCCCAAAGTTATAGGGGAGTGTCTGGGGTACCCCCAATTTTTGGGAGGGGGAGGGTGTCGGCTATAATCGAGATTTTGTGGGGTATAACCTCCAATCCCCCCTGCCCACCTATGTTGCCACTCCTATCCTACAACCCCCGCCGCCCTCCGGCCACGCCCTTGGTATATACCAACAAGTACGTCCTTTTTTACGTTTTTAATATTGAAACCTCTGAATTTTTAGGGAGGATTTAGAGGTTATGGGGGTTGTAACCCCCCCCTCTTTTGGACTGGCTGAGGTAAAAATTTGGGGGTCCTAAAAGAACAAATTTTAAAAAATTTTCTCGCGCTTCGCTCCGCTCAGCGCTCTACACTTATATACCTTTTTACAACCTATAAGTGGTTTTTAATTAATTTCAAAGACAATTTTTGAAAATTTTTTCGTGCTGTTGAACGCAATTTTTAATGTTATGCCTTTTTAAACCTAAAATTTTTCAAGTTGAACTTAAAAAAATGCAAATAACAGCAAAAAGAATCACTTAGCGCGAAGCACAAAAATTTTTTACCCTTTTTAATGTCTTTTTTACAGTATTTTGAAAATTTGGAGTACAACCCCCTACAATCCCTCCCCTCTTTCAAAAAATTTGTATGGAGTACAACCCCCCTTTCCGAAATCCTGGCTACGCCCCTGGGAGGATGGTCTCATCTATCATGGTATTACTTACTTCCGCCTGGTTCCTGTTGCGGGGTTCGTATTCGACCATTTTCCCGTCGGATTTGCTCTGGACCAATCGATGGACGTAATTGTCCCCGGCGTAATCCCACACCCGTTGCGTCCCTATCTGCAGAGAGAAAGTGTGCGAAGTGTCTTTGAAATGCCTGAAAGATTATTTAGCCACACTTATAGGAACACTGTCACAAATCAAATTCCTATAACGCCCGAACCGGACTGCTCCTTTAATACTGAACCGATTCAGCTAAAATTTAAAAACGTCGCAGCCTCTAGTGGTGCACACCATAAATACCAAAGTTGAGTTAGGTAGGTTTGGTATTAAAGGAGCAGTCCGGTTCGGGCGTTATAGGAATTTGATTTGTGACAGTGCTCCTTTAAGGTCCGAAGCTCTGTCAGGTTTTACTGAAGCATAATCTTCGCCATACAATAGGAAAAACAAAAAAAGAAAGAAAAGAAAACCAGAATAAAGAAAGAGACCGCTCACTGAGTTTAAATACAGGCAGCAAACATTGTCACTAGATAGGCTTAGCAGACTTAAAGTTGTTTTTTTTTTCGAATTTTTTGATATAATTCTTTTTTTATTAAAAAATAAATTTATATCCCAAAACATTTTATTGATTTTTAGTATTTTATTACTACAAAATAAACTTGAGTGTTTTAAAAGAAGGGCAATTTATTTTGTCACGAACTGCATGATCCTTAAATTTAGAGTTTCTCACAAAATTGTTGTGTCAATTTTAGAACAAGTTTGGACAGATAACAATAAACTTAAAAATCATTTAACTGAAAGCAGCTTTTAACACTTGTAGAAAGATGGGAATAATAATTAAATAATTTTAAAATTATTTTATTTACACCATTAATCGGACGGTCAGGTGGAAAGCCACCCGAGTTTATTTTTAAAATTACCTCCTAAATTAAATCAAGTTTTTAGCTTTAAGTCAACCCTCAACTTTATGTGTCGGCAGTTTCGAGATTTTTTGGTATAACCTCCCCCTTGCCCACTTTATGGGTATGGGAGGGGAATAGGTAGGCAGGGAGGGGGGCTTTGGTGGTTATACCCCCCGAATATCCCGATTACCGCCGACACTGCCCCCCTAAAATTTGAGGGTACCCCCAAGCCCCTCCTCTTGCCTACCTTTGTTGTTGGGGGGGGGGGGGTTATAACCATAGGTGGGTAGGGGGAGGGTTGGGGGGTTATACCCCCAAAAATCCCGATTATAGCTAACACCCCCCCAAAAAAAAAAAAAAAAATTTGGGGGTACCCCGGCCACCTCGACCTCCCCCCTAAAATTTGGGGGGCCCAGTACTAAAAACGCTAAAAATGGGTATTTGAGGTATACCCAAAAAAATTTTTTTTGAGACACCCCCCCCAAATTTCGGGGGTCGGGTATACCCCCCGAAATCTGCAATCCCGAAATCCAATCCCGAAATCCAATCCCGAAAACCGGCTGCCCACCTATGGCTATACCAATACATGGGACGGGGGGGTTAAGGGGGTTACCCCCCCCCCCAAATTTTGAGAAGCGGGCATAGGTGGGCAGCCTCTCGGAGTTTTTTTTTGGGGGGCTATAAGGGAGGGATCAAATTTTAGGGGGGTGTCTGGCAAGACCCAAATTTTGAGGGGAGTGTACCCAATATTTCCGCGCTGCCTTAAAATGGGATTAAAACGCGTAAAAAACGTAAAACAAGCTTATAAATGCTTAAAAACTATGTAAAATTAAAATAAGACCTTATGGCAACTTATAAAATTTATTTTTTAATTCTTTTAATAATAATGTGTTTATATATTCTTATAATTAGAGTAAAAATCATAGTTTTTTTAATAATTACGTAATAATAAAATAGTAGCTTATTGTTTTGATTATAAAGTCAAGTATTACAAACTTTTTAATCCATAATCTTATATTTAATTAAAGATTATATACAAACATGGGCGTAGCCAGGAGGGGTCTAGACTAGACCCCCCTTTTGGATCGGCAAAGAGAAAAATTTGCAGTTAGACCCCCCTTTTTGGGTCGCCAAGGATAAAAATTGGGGGGGGGGTCCTAACGACCATTTTAAAAATTTTTTATCACGCTTCGCTCAGCGCTCCATTAATTATATAGTCTCCACTTGCAAATTTGGATTATTTTGTTTTGTAATCTTGGTATGACCACGCTAGACCCACCCCATTCTTAATGTTTTAATTGGTCTCCACTTCCCAATTTGTGTTACTTTGTTCTTTAATCTTGATACGACCACGCTGGACCCCCCTTTAGATTGTTATTATATAAATAGTGATATTATATAGTGATATTAAAAATTTAAAGGTTAGAAGTAATTTAAAAAACATTTTCTGGTACTTTGCATTGCTCAGCTGTAATTCAATGTACTCATTTTTCAGTTGTAATGTTTTGGAAATCGAAAATTTTAAGGTATCAAATTAATTTTTTTTTTGTTTTATACACTTGTTTTTATTGAATAATAGGAAAAAAATGAAGTATATGACATAAACAAGGCAATAAACACTCCGCGCGAAGCGCGGAAAATTTTTTTTGTCCTTTTATAACGCTTAAAAATTTTTCTCCATGAGGCGAATTCGGGGGGGGGGGAGTGTACCGGGTACCCCAAGTTTGGGGGGGGGGGTGTCAGCTAAATCCGAAATTTGGGGGGTATAACCCCCTGCCCACCTATGCAAGGGGGGTTTAACTCCCCACTCAGAAGTGGGGGGAGGGGGGGAGAAAAGGTTAACCCCTCCCCCAATTTTGGAAAAATTAAAAAAAAAATGTCTTTAAAATGACTTCTAACTGCCTCCAAACATTTAATTTTGAGGTCAAAATGAATGTTTTAAACAGTAAAAAGCTAAAAAATGCAATAAAAAGGGTTTTTTAATGTAAAATTAGCGTTTCTTACCTTTTTTCTTTAAAATCGAAAAACGCTATGATTAAAATGCACTCCAGAAAAAAAAACGATATGGGTATTTTGCGTTTATTGAATTTTACCCCCCCCCCCCCTAATTTGCGTTTAACTCCCCACTCCGGACCAACATGCCCCTGTATTAGACTTGTGCACGGTCTGGAAATGCCCCCCATTTTATTGGAGGATTTGCCCCCCCCGTTTTATTGCCCCCCCCCTGCCAAAAATGAAAAAGTACCCTAAAATTATAACGCCATTTTTGACCTATGATGACGCCATCATCGCGAATTTTTTGCAGTTTTTAGCCTATTTCAATGTATTTTAAGCCATTTTAGACCTATTTTTACCTTATTTTCGCTTTTTTTGACCTTTTTTCCCTTTTCCCTTCTTTTTTCTCTTTTTTTTTCTTTCCCCCCTGCTTGCTCCCCCCGTTTTATTGCCCCCCCGTTTCAAAAAAGTTGCCCCCCGTCCCCCCCATTTTGGAATTGTCCCCCGTTTTAACCATGGTAATACCCTCCTTAAAATCCCGATTATAACCAACACTCCCCCTAAAATTTGAAGGTACCCCAGACACACCCTCCCTAAAATTGGGGGGGAGGGGGGCAGTACTAAAAACGCTAAAAATGAGGTATTTGGGGTACACCCTAAAAATTTTTCGGGACACCGCCCCCGAATCCAATTTTAAGGGATATAACCCCCAATCCAGATCCAACCCTCGCCCCTGCCCACCTATGGGTACCCCTTTCTTTCTACCTCTCACGTTTCAAGGGACAACTCCTTCCCTCCTCATAATGTCCTTTTTTGAGCTTCCTCGCCCCAACATATTTGGGCCTCTTTGTGGCCGCCGCCGTTCTTTATTTCGTAATTTTTACGCTTACTTGTGAGCGTGGGCGTCCGCGTAGCGACCGCAACCGATATAGGCGCAAATCAGACAAATCCACAGGTCTTCTTGTTTACCGCAGTCGAAACATTTGTGTTCCGGGGTCATTTCCGGCGTTTGTATGTAGCGACATACCGGACAACTAAAAATCATAATTTTTGAAAAAAAACAACCAGCAGGAAATCAAAATGAATTTTTATTGGTGTGCAAAAGCGGAGCGTATCCACAAAACTGCTTCAAATATACAGTAAAGCTGTAATTGTTTGTATTTATATTTAAAAAAAACATAGCACTTTTTAAGCGTTTTGGTAATAAGACAAGAAGCTACGTCGTTTTATTAACTGATTTTCGACATAAAAACAGCGTAATTTAATCTTAAAGTTATGAATACATTTTAATTTTGTTTTAAATATTTTAGTTTAAGTTTAATTTACCTTATTAAAGTACTAGTATAAATTTATAAATGGACAATTAGTAGTTATTGAAATTTTATCAAATTATCAACAAGCATATAACTGTGCTGTGTATGTTGTTGTTTTTGTTGATAACCTGAAACTTATTTTCCCTATGCAGATTATGCAAAGGGCAGGCGCTAAGACAAGCCAGGAGGGGCAAAAATGTTTCACCCCTATGGTTAAGACTCTTCGTCCAACATTAATAATGATGTTGGCAACCTTTACCGCTAGAGTGTTCACTACATGCAGTGTTCACTCATTCCGAGGTCTTTGCTGTGTATGTAGGTAGACCCCCCCCTGCCCAAAAATTAAAAAGTACCCAAAAATTATGGAGCGGTTTTTGACCTATTATCATCGCCAATTTTTTTTTTGCGGGTTTTAGCATATTTTAATGCTTTTTAAGCCATTTTAGACCTATTTTTACTTAAACCTTAGATTTATTTTTCTCCCCTGCTTGCCAGTTTTACCCCCTACATTCAAAAAGAGTTGCCCCACACCGTTTTGAAATTGCCCCCCCCCCCAATAAAACATAAAACGGGGGGGACAGTGCACAGCATACATGGGCAAGTCGGTCCGGAGTAGGGGTTAACTCCTAACCACTCCGTGAAACCGTGCTCATGTATGGTACACAGGTTTGCCTGCATATTACAAAATACATCTCAAGACCTGCAGACCTTAGCACTGCCCCCACGGGGGGTTTTATTGGGAAAGGGGCATTCCGAAATAGGAGGGGGTACGAGGGGGGGGGCAAATTTTTGAAACGGGGGAGGGCAAGAAGAAAAGAAAGAGAAAAAAAGGAAGAAAAAAAAGGCAAAAGTGAAATTTAAGTGTACTATGTAAACCATAAAATGGCATAAAATGCGTTAAAATAGGCTAAAAACTGCAAAACTTCTTTAAAAAAATGGCGCAATAATTTTTTAGTGTTTTTTCACTGGTAGGCGGGCGGCAATAAAACGGGGTGCATAGGTGAAAAACGGGGGGGGGCAGGGTGGGGTCCATCGCCTCCCTAGCCTCGAAATTTCGGGACACCCCCCCTTAGATGAAAATCTAGGTGGCCCCCTCTCCCCCCAAATTTCCGAATTTTTTACCCCTGACCGCCCCCTCTAGAATTTGAAATCTGACCCCGCTTCCCCCTCGGGAAAATTTTAGGTACTGTTTTTATACTAAATTTTCTTCCAAAAACGTAAATTTTTCACACATATTCATGTTTTTACACCCTTTTTACACCATCCATTTTTTGAGTCGCAAAAAGTATGAACAGTTGCCAAGAATCTCAAAACTTAACCAATCTGATGGAAAAATGGCAAATAAATAGGCGCAAACACCACACGCCAAAAATGAAAAGAGAATTCAAATCCTTTCAATTTTCTAAAAAGGCAAGATGCGAGAGTCAAATGATGCAAATGGATTTAGAATCACCACAGGATTAGAAAAGGTTAAAAAACACCGGGCTTTATGAAATGCTAATATCTTGTTTGAAACTTAGTTTTATATTCAATTATACCTTCTTTTTTCAATGACTTCTCATTATATATACAAGTGTAAAGAGTATAATGGTCTCGGAAAATTTGCATTTTTATGTATATTTTTAAAATAAAAGGTTATTTTCTGTCAGCCGCGGTGGAATACTCATCCAGTGCCGGGGTGCGAACGTACAAATAGGTAGAAAACCTCACACAGAAATTTGCCATCGACTGATTCTGCTATCGTCCAACTGTGGTAAAAAGTTATAAAAGATTCAGTAGGTCATTACTGGTTCAAGACTTAGCGTTATATAGGCAAATGGCTTTCATGACAAACGATGGCACATGGGTTCATCGCGTATGCATTCGAGGAAACAAATCTATTTTTCTGAATAAACAGCTAACCAGTAAATAACAAAATGCGAAAAATGAGTTTTTTGAGCAGTCGCAAAATTGCAAATAAAACAGTGTAAAAAAGGCTTAAACTAAAATATAAATAATATAAATCCTATAAACAACAAATCTTAAATGTGCCTCCTTGTAGAAAACAACAACACTCAATGATATCCAACAGAGTGCATATTGAGCTACAATTCACGATATTACTGTACCTCAGTTTGAATTCCTTAAAAATTTCATTTAAATAGTTTTGCAATCCTCACTTCAGCTGGTTAAATTTTCAAATAACTTTTCTTTCGTGAAAAGTTTTAAAATTCATAACATGGGATATTGCAAAATTGCAATCATGAAGGAAAACTTTTTTCTGGATTTCGGATTTTCTAATCTGTGATCTTGGTTTTAACTTTGCCCAAATTGTTGGAATAAAAAACGTGAGTCTTAATTTAGAAAAAAATAAGGACTTTTTTTCGTTTCCCAAAAAAATACCTGTTTTGGGTTCTTAAAAATACCTGTTGATCTCAAAACGTGGCAAACATGTTTTTAAAAATAAAAAGACCTTTAAACTTTTGCCTTTTTCTCTTTTTAATGTTATAGACGAAGCTAAAACCGAGCTTTTAAAGCTCAGAAAATAACATCAAGTTTAAAAACTGGGACAGCTAGTTTGGTTAAACTAAATTGCTTAACAGCTACTAAGCATTTTAGCAAACTTGCTGGAGGAAATAAATACATATATGAATTTTGCTTTAAACAAAAGAAAGAATCACAATAAATATTTGTTATAATAACTGATTGCTATAATCACCAATCAATTTGTCATCAATTGTCAATCAATTTTGCGTGCACAGTAGTGATGTTTTTTAAATTTGAGCTAAAGAATTTTGCTTTAATTTTATGCTGTTTTTTAAAATACCTTATAATTTTAAATATTTCTTCAAACCTAAAAAAGTGTGACACTAAAAATGATTGTAAAATACGGATAACATAGATGGAAAGAAGCCCTTTAAGGGTAAACAGAACTTTTGAATTAGTAAGTTGAAGTAAGGATTTTGGAGCTACTTCTCCCTTGTATGGTCAGAACTTTAGAAAGTGATATTTGGTTGTAGGAATAACACTAATGTTCAGCAGAAAGATTCTCAGTAAGTTGCAGTTATTACTTTTTCCAATGTGTCCAGGGACTGTAATCGGAAATGTGACTAGGGCTTAAGTCCATTTTTCTCAGGCTTATATCTCTAAAGTGACTGAAGCTGAAACCATAAAATTATATATATTTGGTTTAAATACCCTATTTATTTCTGTTATATTGCTATGTATTTTTATTACAAATAGTACCAATATTTGAAAATACACCTTGGAATATCGAAACAAAATTCTAGTCCCATCTCTGCATACGGACCCAAAAGACAAAAGCC
This sequence comes from Microlaimidae sp. YZB2_3, assembly GCA_030248175.1. Classification (NCBI taxonomy): domain Eukaryota; kingdom Metazoa; phylum Nematoda; class Chromadorea; order Desmodorida; family Microlaimidae; species Microlaimidae sp. YZB2_3. The sequence continues at coordinate 53,785 of JASAMX010029072.1, forward strand.
CAAAATCGATTTTTGGCATTCGTCACTTTTCCACGCTTTAACCAAGATCCGAGTCGCCGGGTATAAGTGGGCTCCAATCATCGGACCATTCTAATAATAAGATCGCGGATTTTAAAAACCTGCGGTCTTGCGGTCATAGGTCACCGAAGGGGGGGGCCCGGGGGGGGGTCACCCCCCTACGGCTCCTGAAGACCGACTCCCCCCTCTTAGGCCCATTTTCGACCCCTCCCCCATCGACCCCTCCCCCCCCTAACCCGCACCCCCTAAGCCCCTTTATTGACTAACCCTGAACTGCAGATATTTCCCCAAAAAATGCTAAAAAAATGGTCAAATTTCGTCAAAAAATTGTCAATTTTGGTCAAATAATGGTTACTGGGTGCCGGCCCCTGCTTTTCTTAAAAAACATTCCGGGCTACGTTCTCTGGAGGTCAAAAAACAGTCATCCCCCGGGCGCGGCCACCCCCCCTGAGCCGTCGAAGGTCGCTACTACTGTCTTGTCCTTTGGCTATTTTTGTCCACATGCCAATTTTACTGCAAGATTAAGTTTTTGACTGTACCTGTGTAGCGCGCGATGTAATTTTAAAGTTTTTAATACAAAATCCAACTGTCGCTTTAAAACGAAGGAAAACGAATAAAAATGAAGGAAAAAAACAAAATAAACCAAAGCTGCGGTGAATGCGGTAAGCGGATTTGAAAGCGTGTATTATTTTCGTCCATTGTCTGCATTGAAATGCAGAGGCTGGATAATCGGTTTTCAACTGGCCGAGCAATGCAAATCTCGCCCCGATCCTCTGCGACACTCTGAGGCGAAACTGAGTGAATTGGCTGAAAGAAAAAAATGGCCAGTTTACATTTTTAACGAAGCCGTTAGAAATAACAAACTTTTTTTTTTTTGACTTAAAGAGTTCGAATTTAAAAAAAAAGTCGCCTTTCGAACTATTGTTAATGGAGGGAAAAAAAGTGCTCTGTTGAAAGTTTCAAACGCTAGAGAGGTCAAAAAAGATTTGTAGACTGCGTAACAATAAAGCTGAACACGCAAATACTCAGGTATAATTTTGATGTTTGTAAAAATTAAAGAAAAAGTATGTTTTTGTTGGAGGAAGAGTTTTTGCCCAAACCACAAAATAAACATAAAACGAAAACTATAATTCAAGTTTGAAAATAGTTAGGCCTTGCTGTCATTGAGTATTTTACTAATAAATACAGAAAAAATAGCCTTAGGAGTTTTTTAATTAACTGAAAATAGGGTTCTAATTAAGCAAAATAAAATAAATTTCCCGACAAACAGAATCTTATGGGGTTTGTTTGTGAAGCGGAGTTATAAAACGAGCTACTTTTTAATTTTGTAAATTTTTTCAATTGATAAAAAAACATTACGAAAAGATGATGAATACAATTTAACAAAAAATAAATTTTAAAATTGATTTTAAAATTTATCTTATTCTCAACTCTTAATTGATTTTTAAAAATATCGCAAAAGTTTTTTACATCAAATTTTATTCTTATTTTTTAATGAAAAGCTGTGAGCCTATATTTGCCGAGCGAAAAAAAAATCATGCAACTTAAAATGTATTTTAAGAAATCTAAACTTTTATAATACCATGTCTTCAAAGAAAATGACCGAAATAATTTAATGCAATATATTATACAAAATAAGTTTGAATAATGTTCTGTTTTAGTGCGTCTTTTTATTTTTATAAACAAGTACAATTATTTCTGCCAGAAAAAAATACGTATTTTTATCTTTATATCATTATTTTATGACTTGTCCAAACGTATAAAAGTAGGTTTTTGACTATAAAAATTGTTTTAATACCAAACGGCTGGTATCCCAAGAAAAAAATCTTAATTAAATTGTTTGCTAATATTTGTTGATAAAATAATTAAAAAGTATATGCAGATTTGTTTGACAAAAGGAGCCAAATAAGATATAAAATTATTTAAAATGTCAAAAATCGCTTGTTATATGGTGTTGAATTTTTGTCTGAGCTTTTTAAAGTATTGAAATGGGTCTATTGCCGTATAAAAATATAAAATATTTTATGGTATTTCTAATATTTTTTCAGTTTTTCTTATTTCACACCAGTATAGCGAGCGATTTTTCGTTCGGTTTTAAATAATTTTATATACTTTATTTGGCTCTGTTTGCTAAACAAATCTGCATATACTTTTTAAATTATTTTATCAACAAATATTAGCAAACAACTTAATTAGATTTTTTTTTGAAAAATACCGGCCGGATACATAGTATTAAAACAATTTATAGTCGAAAAGACCTACTTTATACGTTTGGACAAGTCATAAAATAATGATATAAAGATAAAAATACGTATTATTTTTTTCTGGCAGAAATAGATTATCTTGTTTTGTAAAAAATAAAAAGACAAATTTATTGGCCACTAAAACAGAACATTATTCAAAGCTTTATTTTGTATAATATATCGTAAATTTATTTCGGTCATTTTCTTTTGAAGACATGGTATTATAAAAGTTTAATTTTCTTAAAATACATTTAAGATTTTGACTGAGTTGCATGATTTTTTTTCGCTCGGCAAAATATAGCTCACGGCTTTTTATTAGTAAAAAAATTAATCTAAAATTTTGATGTAAAAACTTTTGCGATATTTTTAAAATAAATTAAGAGTTAAGAATAAGATAAATTTTAAAATCAATTTTAAAATTTATTTTTGTTAAATTGTCATCTGATATTTCCGTAATGTTTTTTTATCAATTGAAAATTTACAAAAATTAAAAATTACAGTAAGTCGTTTTATAACTCCGCTTCACAAACAAACCCCATAGATTCTGTTTGTGAAATTATTTTTTTATGTTTAATTATAAATTACTATTTCGCATTATTTAATTAAAACTTTAGCTATCTTATTATTAGGGCTATTTTTTCTGTATTTGTTAGTAAAATACTCAATGACAGCAAGGCATTCATTTGTTTTCAAACTTGGACTATCATTTTTAGGTTTTTTAATGTTTATTTTATGAGCTTGGTTTTTTAGCAGACTTCTTTAAATATCCAAGCAAAAACATACTTTTTTCTTTAATTTTTACAAACATCAAAATTACTGCTGACTATTCGTGTTCAGCTTTATATTTTCTTACGCAGTCTACTCAACTACAATGTTTTTTAACCTCTTAGCGTTTGAAAATTTTCAACAGAGCACTTTTTTTCCTCCGTCGGCGAATTAGCCAACATTTTCCAAAAGGCGATGTTTTTTTTTTTAAATTCAAATAACTCTTAAGTCAAAAAAAGTTTGTTCTGTTTTGCTAACGGTTTCATTTTAAAAATGTAAACTGGCTTTTTTTTCTTTCACCAATACCACTCGGCTTTCGCCCTCGGAGTGTCGCTGAGGATCGGGCGATTTTTGCATCTCGCCCAGTTGAAAACCAATTATCCAGCCTCTGCATTTCAATGCAGGGAACAATGGACGAAAATCATGCCGTTTTTTTGACGCTTTCAAATCCGCTTACCGCATTCATTCCACCGCAAGTTTCCATTTCTAATCCGTTTTTCGTTTTTTTTCCTTCATTTTTTATTCGTTTTTGTTTTTCCTTCCGTTTTAAGAAGCGACAGTTGGATTTTGTATTGAAAATTTTTACAAAGAAGTTGCATCGCGCCCGCTACTGCACGCGGTCCGGTCCGAAACGAACTTAATCTTGCAGTAAAATTGCGTGTGGACAAAATAGCCAAAGGACCGCAAGACCGCAGGTTTTTAAAATCCGCGATCTTATTATTAGAATGGTCCGATGATTGGAGCCCACTTATACCAGGCGACTCGGATCTTGGTTAAAGCGTGGAAAAGTGACGAATGCCAAAAATCGATTTTGGGCTTTTGTCTTTTGGGTCCGTATGCAGAGATGGGACTAGAATTTTGTTTCGATATTCCAAGGTGTATTTTCAAATATTGGTACTATTTGTAATAAAAATACATAGCTATATAACATAAATATATAGGGTAGGTAAACCAAATATATAAAATTTTATGGTTTCAGCTTCAGTCACTTTAGAGAAATAAGCCTGAGAAAAATGGACTTAAGCCCTAGTCACATTTCCGATTACAGGCCCTGGACACATTGGAAAAAGTAATAACTGCAACTTACTGAGATCTTTCTGCTGAACATTAGTGTTATTCCTACAACCAAATATCACTTTCTAAAGTTCTGACCATACAAGGGAGAAGTGGCTCCAAAATCCTTCTTTCAACTTACTAATTCAAAAGTTATATTACCCTTAAAGGGCTTCTTTCCATATTATGTTATCCGTATTTTACAATCATTTTTAGTGTCGATTTTTAGGTTTGAAGAAATATTTAAAATTATAAGGTATTTTAAAAAACAGCATAAAATTAAAGCAAAACTCTGCAGCTCGAATTTAGAAAACATCACTACTGTGCACGCAAAATTGATTGACAATTGATGACAAATTGATTGGTGATTATAGCAATCAGTTATTATAACAAATATTTATTGTGATTCTTTCTTTTGTTTAAAGCAAAATTCATATATGTATTTATTTCCTCCAGCAAGTTTGCTAAAATGCTTCATAGCTGTTAAGCAATTTAGTTTAACCAAACTAGCTGTCCCAGTTTTTAAACTTGATGTTATTTTCTGAGCTTTAAAAGCTCGGTTTTAGCTTCGTCTATAACATTAAAAAGAGAAAAAGGCAAAAGTTTAAAGGTCTTTTTATTTTTAAAAACATGTTTGCCACGTTTTGAGATCAACAGGTATTTTTAAGAACGGAAAACAGGTATTTTTTTGGAAAACCAAAAAAAGTCCTTATTTTTTTCTAAATTAAGACTCACGTTTTTTATTCCAACAATTTGGGCAAAGTATGAACCAAGATCACGATTAGAAAATCCGAAATCCAGAAAAAAGTTTTTCCTTCATGATTGCAATTTTGCAATATCCCATGTTATGAATTTTAAAACTTTTCACGAAAAGCTTGTTTTTGAAAATTTAACCAGCTCAAATAAGGAGTGCAAAACTATTTTAATGGAATTTTTAAGAACTCAAACTGAGGTACAGTAATATCGTGAATTGTAGCTCAATATGCACTCTGTTTTCGATATTTTTTGCATTCAATGTTTATGTTTTTTACAAGGAGGCACATTTAAGATTTGTTGTTTATAGGATTTATATTATTTATATTTTAGTTTAAGCCTTTTTACACTGTTTTATTTGCAATTTTGCGACTGCTCAAAAAACTCATTTTTCGCATTTTGTTATTTACTGGTTAGCTGTTTATTCCGAAAAATCGCTTTGTTTCCTCGAATGCATACGCGATGAACCCATGTGCCATCGTTTGTCATGAAAGCCATCCGCCTATATAACGCTAAATAAAGAACCAGTAATGACCTACTGAATCTTTTATAAGCTTTTACCACAGTTGGACGATAGCAGAATAAGTCAATGGCAAATTTCTGTGTGAGGTTTACGACCTATTGTTACGTTCGAACCCCGGCACTGGATGAGTATTCCACCGCGGCTGAGAGAAAATAACCTTTTATTTTAAAAATATACATAAAAATGCAAATTTTCCGAGACCATTATACTCTTTACACTTGTATATATAATGAGAAGTCATTGAAAAAAAGGTATAATTGAATATAAAACTAAGTTTCAACAAGATATTAGCATTTCATAAAGCCCGGTGTTTTAACCTTTTCTAATCCTGTGGTGATTAGATCCATTTGCATCATTTGACTCTCGCATCTGCCTTTTTAGAAAATTGAGAGGATTTGAATTCTCTTTTCATTTTTGGCGTGTGGTGTTTGCGCCTATTTATTTGCATTTTTCCATCAGATTGGTTAAGTTTTGAGATTCTTGGCAACTGTTCATACTTTTTGCGACCATTTTTCTAGTCGCAACATCAATTTGTCGCGTTTTTAAAAATTGTGTCACGTTTTATCTTTACATATTTTTTTGGTTTTTTTTTCTAGATACTTCACTAAAGATTCTGTTGAATTTTGATAAAAGTTTTCTTACTTAATTAACTTCCAACTATAGCAAAATTCTTACTGCACAAATTTTTGTGCTATAATATTTACACAAATATTTTCAAGAACCTTTATATAACCAGATAAAAATATAAAGAAATGGTTTATAAAGTGTCATGATATTGAAACCCATTTAAATATTCCAAAATTAAACAAAAAGTGAAATAAAATTAACGTAAAATTAAAAGTCATAGCGATAACAATACATAGTAAAATTAACTTTTTGTGATTTTTTAACTTTGATTACCAAGTATCCTATTTTTTAAACTTAACGCTTTTTTAGATAAGGGTCCTTTTTATAACCACGGTGTTAACCAGTTTTTAACTAAGTAAAAAATTGGAATCTCAGACTTATGTATATCCCTGTGTACTGTAAATCGACATTTCTAAATTTGGTTCAAAAACGATTTTGTAAATGCATGAACACCATCTGCCCTTGGACTGGGTTCCCCGCGGATCTTTCGCCCTCGTTTTGAAGATGTAAAAGTGTCAATAAATCAAACACCGTCGGTGTTGGGTATTTAAATCGCCCTTGTAACACGGTTCGGTAATCGGCGAAGTCAATTGGAGAGATAGTGAAATGTATTATCGGCGTTTTGTATCGAATAATATCCGACGTATTTCGAACGCGTATAGTGACGAATCAATTAGGCTACGTTGTTTTTATCCGGACTCTATATCGAAGTATTTTTTTTCATGGATTACTGTTCGCATGGAAAGTTACACACGACTCAATTAGGATACAGTCCCGCGTTGTTTTTAACCGGATTCAATATCGATGTATGTTTTCTATGGACGACTGGCATATGGAAATTTATCAGTGCGTTGAAAATACAGCGGCGCAGATTTTTTCGGATTTCAAGTTCAATATTGGAAAAATATAAGTTTTCAACTCCGCCCGCTTTTGTCCGCTCGGGTCGCTCGGGTGGTTTTTCGGAATCCTCGCGTCGATTTATCCCCGTGCACATTTATTTATATCCCTTATTCTTTTTTTAAGTTAAGTGTGAAAACGATCGAAATTGAATTAGCGTGCTTTTTTTCATTGAATTTCGATTGTAATGGCGGAATTCTATAGCCAAGATAGAAAAGGGGTATAGCGAACCGACCGGCTTAATCTGCTCGGTGTTCGAGCGACTTAAAGCTGCGCAGTTTTTTGTCTCCCACACACGACGGTCGAATAATCCTTGAGCCTGTTGACATTTTGGATTTTTTCCCCCAAAAATTCAGCCCCCGATTGGAGTTCCAAGTCGAACTTTACTTCGATCATCACGGCGAATCGTTCTCGTCTGACGTAGGTGATGTTTCGCGGAGCTCCGGAGCTCTGTTCCGCGTGTTTGCTCTATTTTCGGTTATAAATAGAAAAATATTGCTATAAACTATTCTGTCAAGAACATTTTTTTAACAAATTTTTGTCAAAACTTATTTAAAACGATAACAATAGCCGTAAAATGTGGGAAAAAAATTTAAAACATATTTCGATCATGAGTTTAACAGTGCTCAGTTTAGGAAAAAGAGCTCCGGTTCTCACCTCGTTTTATATGTCCGCAGCTTCGGAGCTTGCTATTAGAAAAAAATAATATTAAATCTGTAAAAATACTTGGACTGGAAAAATTTTAATCAGCTTCCAAAAACAGAGTATTATTGATGTATATATTTTAACGTTAGTTATACGTTAATAGAACTAATTTGAATCAATTCTTATGTTAGTGAAATATGCGCGCTTAAAAACTTTTTCCAATCCAGATATTTTTTGTGCAAAAAATATAGTTAGAATTAATCCCAACCAATTTATCGCCATTGTTTTGGGGATCCAGAGACCAACGTCGCTGTTTTATATTTTTAACAATTAATTTGTTTTCTAAAGAAAACGAATAAATCCAATAATATCTAATAATTTGAATTCGGTTTGGATAAATTCAAACCGAATTCAGACTTTGGTCAGGAATTTAAAAAATTTCATTTTTTTATATTACGAATATTTCCTTTGATTTTTCTAATTATAGTTTTAGTTGGCGTTTATATCATCCTTAACATTTGAAGTAAACCCTCCGATTTTTCGCTAGTTTAGAAAATTTTGGGAACTTTCATTACACACTTATTGCATTGTTTTTTTTATTTTTTTTTGTAAATTTATGATTAGCTTTTTAAATTTTTTTTAAAATTAATTTTATTTTTTTCGGCCTGCAAAGGGGTCTACTTCGCAGAGAATAAAATTTTACTTGAACTTCGGAATTATATTCAACATTTTTTCAAGCATTGGGCTATTTTTCATCTCGCGCTTTGTCACTGATTGATAATTAAGTTTTTCCGTCCTAAAGGAGCTACGGTTAAAGATTCCAAATTAACTTTTTGCTTTTGAATCTGAAGTAAATGTTTAATATTAATTCCTGCATTTGGTTTTGACTTTTCTGTAAATGTTTTAAGTGTATATTTATATTTAAACTGAAAATACTATTAAAAAAACCTCTCACCCAAACTGTTTCTTGTAATTCTGTGTTTCGCCTAAGTTTTACCGTTTGTTTTGTTCTTCAAAGAAGAGTTAAATTTTCCTACCTAACCCTAAAATATATCTGCGCCCTGTTATTGAAACAGAAAGCGGTTGGAGTAGTTCTGGTGGCAAAGCTTCTTCAAAGCTTCTTTTGCAGCTAACAGATAAAGCGCCGACTTTTAAGCTTCTTCGAAGTGGCTGCGGCTAATTGTCGTGCCGAAAGCCGTCTAATCTACCCTGGGAAAAGCATTTTTCGCCGCACAGTCGCGGTTAGCACCGGTCTGGTAAAACAAGGCATCCACTCGACTCGGAGTGGATCGTCCAGTTCGGTTGTCCGACGTCCATGGGCGAACATATGTACATAACGGTTACGCATCTGGTGCATTCAGGGACAACAAAAGCGAAGGAATGTCAACCGGCCTGTTGACAAAGTCTGCGCGCTGACAGCCTATGGAAAACACACTGACATTTGAACTTTTGATTGGCGCGAAAGCGCGGGAATTGCGACACTTTGCCAAGCATTTTGCCAAGCGGCCAAATACTCGAGCTCTTCTGAAAACTTACAAGTTTTTCTTTTCCAAGTCGGTGTGGATCTCCTGTTATTTATAGACACGCAAATCACACTTCTTGTTTTATTTGTCTGATTAAATGTTATATTTTTTAATTGATTGTTGTTTTGAAAATTTAATAATATACTTTAAATAGTTTTTAGGGATTCTAAATATTACCTTTTTATTTGTAAATTGTTTTAAACACTAAAATAGTTTAAAATTTTATTTTTAGTGGAATATTAAAAAACGATCGTAATTTATAAAGTTTAAAATTGTACAGTTAAACAAATTTTACAATAATTTTACCTATTTTTTTATAAAATTTCTTCTCATAAAACATGAACTGATACGTCTTAGTTTAAAAAATAGAATTCGTTAATAATTTACTAAAAAAATGAATAGTGTAAATATTTTTTCCGAATATTTTCAAAAATGCGCACGTCTTTTAAAGGGGGCCACATTTCTTATTCCTATATAGTTTTTTATATCTCCTTTCTTTTTAAAACATATTTAATAGTGTAGTTCACGACATGATGAGTGGTGAAACTTAGGGATTTCGTTGTGATAGGACATTGGCTCTTTTCGAAAAAGTCTCACGTCGAAGATTTCTGGACTTGAGTTTGTGAATTTCAGCGGCTACAAAGTCTTCCTATACCAAGAAAGAAATGATTTTTAATCTTTCGTTCCGGAATTTAAACTCATTATCCGCTTTATTTTCAAATGCGTAAATTCTCCACTGCTCCTATTTCGGAGCGAAAATAACGCAAATTTTTATTCTAAAGCTAATTTTACAAAAATCTGAATTTTAGAGCGAGCTCAAATTAGAGACTACTGACTCTAATTCCGGTTTTGCTAATTATGCTTTAAAAAGCTTATGAATACGCTTATCAATACCGCCACGAAAGAGTGGGGTTGGTTCGAAGGGATTCAGAGCGAATCTGAAGGATTAAGTGGAAAAGTCAAGCGATAATCCGAAGGAAAACTCGTTTGCGGACTCTGCCGGACGGAGCGGCGGACATGGTGATACTAACATCATCAACCCCGAGACCCCTTGATCCATCTCTCCGTGTTTCCGCCTTCTCTTTTCTGTCGTCTTTTTCGTCGTCGTCAGATTTTTATTTCCTCCCGTCTCCTCCCCTTCGGTCTGCGGTTTTCGGACTTCTGCCTTGGAAACCTACGACTTGGAAATCGCAATTAAATCGCGGAAAACAGCCCGATAACGACCGTTTTGCGATTTCGTCTTCGTTTCGTTTTCGTTTTGCGCTTCGCTGTCGCTTTATACGGCGTGTTTGCTGGTTATTTACGCGCTAATGGATCTATTTTTGCGGCGTATATGGAAAGTTTGCCGTCTTTTGCGGACAGAAAACGATAAATTTCGTTTCGAAACTCGACTGCATTTTCATATTGTCGGAAGATGTTAAGTTAAGTTTGCCGTCTTTTTTTTGGACCGACAAATTACGTTGTCGGATTTACTTTTTAATCGAGTTCCCAACTGAGCCGCGCGG
>JASAMX010029075.1:0-42698 GCA_030248175.1 Microlaimidae sp. YZB2_3
ATTTGGTCAGAAGTTTACAGAAGTAAAATGGACTATTCTTTAAAGCGACTAATATTTTTTTATGCTAAAATTAACATTTTTTCACTGCGCAAGAATTATAATTATTTAAACCGTTAGGTTTAGATCTTATCTATATAACCCGTTAGGTTTAAACCATGATTAACAACGATTTAAAAAGAATTTATTTTATTCCGAATATTGATTTTATTTATTTGTTTTATTTATTTATTTATTTATTTTTTATTTATTTATTTTATTTTGTTTATTTGTTTTATTTGTTTCATTCATTTATTTTATTTTTTATATTTTATTTTATTTTGTTTATTTATTTCGTTTTAGTTTATATTTTTTATTTTATATATTTATTTTATTTTATTTATTTATTTGTCATAACCATTAAACCCAAAGGCTGTCTGGAAGCGCCATATCTAACAAGCCAAAGTTTTTGCATAAAATCCGTAAACAGTTATTAATTTAAAATAATAAACTTTTATTTTTTTGTCTTTTACTTTAAAAGATAAGTCAATTTGCAATTTTAATTTTTTTTTCTTCATTTACAACAATTATAGAAAAAATAATACAATAAACAAGAATGAATTGCAATATTTCTGAATAAGCTGAAATAAAAATAATTAATATAATTTTAAATAAAATTTAAACGAAAAGCGCTTAATTTTTATTTTTAAGAGGATTTTGTCAATTTTTTTAATGTTTTAGCCGTTCAAAATAATTTAATAGAACTGCTTGGCAGTTTTTTTAAAATCAACCACTGTTTATTTATAGACCGAAACAAAATTAAATTTGCAATTCCATTGTATTATTAGAAATTTAAGGCCGTTTTAAACATGCTAAATTAATTTAAAATCAAGTTTTTAAGGGGTTTCGGCAAAACACTTTTAGTTTTTTGATTTGTCGCTACCTCATGGCATTTGGGTTTAGTTGTGACATTTAAAAAGATATTTAAAAACAAAACAACATAGCAGTATACAAATCACGCTATAAATCAATCTACAAACAAATTTCAAACTATTAAAAACAAGCAATACTAGAAGAGTGACTCAAAATCTTATTGTTAATATGTTGTTGTTAATATTGTTTACATGTTTGCGCGTTTTTTATATTTATTTTCTAATGAATTATTACAAATGCATCTTTTTAGCTTTTTTGGTATTTTTATTCTGAAAAGGTGTGTTCAGAAAACCTCCTTCAGGAAGGTTAAATTTTGTGTCAAAGCGATGCATGAATAGAAATAAAATTTATAAATACAGTGAAACATTTTTTGTTATTAATTCTTATTTTTACACATCACTTATTTTGGTTTTTTGTAAATCATTCAGCTTTTTGTCAAGAATACGGTATTAAATTGCAACAATAAGTTTTTGGAAGTAAACCAGCAAAACAAAATATTTTTGGCAAGACTGGTTTTAATATAATTATCGTGACACCCGTCCGTCTCGATGAGAACCGTCTGTCGCGATGTCCTAATTAATAAAGATTACACCTTTTCGTCACATTGACATTTTTGAGTCACCATGATCCCCTACCAATAATACCCTATTCCGCTGGTTGTTATAACGGATAGCTTCGTTTGTTAAACATAAGTGTCACACCTTTGTGAAATAGTGATTATTAGTATTATCCACCTTTGTAGTTATATATTTTTGCTGGCATTAAACAATTTTTAAAATTCTATTAAAGTTTATAAAACTTAAAACAATTTTTTACACAACTAATAATAGAGACTTTAAGAAGCTAAAATTTACACGAAAAATAAAAGAAGTATTTACAAAACGTATTAAAGAGTTTTTCAAATAAATTATATAATTTACACACATACATAGGATTTTAAAACACGAAGAACAGTAAGGCTACTGCCTTACTGTCTTCAATTTTCGTAAAATTATCAAAAATTGATTGTTATCTTCGCTGTATACAAGAATTTTGATCCCCTTTCGTAAAAATTTAATGTAAATGGCCAGCCAAATAAAAAAACAAACCAATGGGGCCACCCGTGAAACTCGTACGTCTCACCAGTTGTCACCCAGCTTTTTTTCTCATTTCGCTTCTTTTAAAAACTTTTCCATTTTTTTGAGCTTATTTTTTGTTTTTCGGCTTTTTCCGCCCATTTTTCCTAAAAATCAACATTTTTTTTAAATTGAAATATTTAACTGTTTAAAAAAATTAAAAAAAACTTAAACCTACCTCACTAACCCTAGCGAACTGAACTCAAATATCAGGTAGAGAGTGAAATCGCCTAAAATTATAGTCATATTTGTAAATTAAATGATGTCTCACATCATGATTACAAGACACAAATTACCCTTTAATTACAAAGCATATCTATTCAAAATTAGATACTTAATTTTTTGAGGACCAACTTTCAAGTTAGATTCAGTTTTGGCTGACATTCACCCGAATATTTTAAATCCACTCCTCTTTATAGGTTATATTTAGCCAAAATTTGAATCTAATGATATAAAGATCCCTATAGTAAGCTATGGATCCTTCTTGTTCAAACCCTCGCCAACTTAAACTTTTTTTCAAAAAATATAAAAATTAAATTTATGACAGTGGCAATTAAATGAAGATCAGTTTTAATCTTTTTTTACTTAAACAAGCAGCTGGAACGGTTTTTTTCAGTCGATTTAAAAATGTTCTTGTAGAATAATGAAATTTCTTGAATTTTTACAAAATAAGACTGTTTAAAATCCAACACATCGGACATTGTTGGCTGTCAATTACGATTGTTAACAGAAATTTAATGGTATCACAATTTGATGACTGCCGTATGTGACAGAAAATATTCAAAAACACACGTTTTATTTCTAGGAGACAATTATATGGTTTAACATAATTCTTTATATTTTTTATTAAAAAAAAAACTATACTGTATAAAAATTTTTTTTGTTGAAGCTATATAGCCACATGTTGTCCCATTTTTCTTTAATAGTAAACTTTCTAGACGGAACATAAAAAGCAGGTACTTAAATATATACTGTGCTCTGTCTTTTTATATCCACATCAGCAAGTTATTAAGATCCCAGGACAAAGTAATCACCAGAACTCCCACATAAGCTTTATAAGGCGAGTATAAAACGCGCTATAACAGCTTATATGAACAACCTGTGATTTAAATCTGAATAAGTTGAAGCTAAAAATAAAATATTATTAACTTATACATTACCACTATCTCAAATAGTACAAACAAATGTGAACTCAATGCTTGCCAGTGATTTAAATACTCAATACTTGCCAGTATTCCTTTTTTTAAAGTTTTGTAAAAAATTGTTTTTATGTCTCTTTAAAAATATCAGACAGATATAATTAAACTGTCTAGACAAGTGTTCAATTTGACTTCCGTTCTAAGAAACAAATTTGAAATTAGGAAAAAAGGATATTGACTTTTTAATAAAATCGTAATTTAATTTTTTTTAAATAGTATACTGTAGTAATTAAGCTACACCTATACAGATTTTTACTACTCCAGAGTTATCCAGGGTGGTTAGTGTTTGCGAATTGCTTTTCTTAATAGGCTTAATAACTGTAACATATTAAACTGCTCTGGAATAATGCACAATGTCAATTTTTTCAGTTTTACTGTACTTCAAATAGAGCATATTAACATTATATACAGCATAAAAAGTGTCAAAAAAGCTACATATAATGAACACTTTTTTAGTATTTTTCCATTTAGATTAATCAAAATAATTTTATACCAACAAACAAGTGTGTTATAAACAAGATAAAATTTTCATTTTTACCCCCACCAGTTTTGAATGAAATTATTGCAAAAAAATTGGATGTTTTTTCACAGATAGCATATTTTTAAACGTGTTTTTTTGTTCTAAGTATGATTGGATTGCGCAGGCTAAATAGTTTTCAAACAGCTATGATGACTCTTGTTTAGATTTTTTTTTGATTTTGTTGGTTTTTTCTGAATAAATGTTTATAGCCTTAAGTGGTAATATTATTTTCCTTTGGAGAAAATGGAATCGCATTAAATCACGTATTTTTCTTCTCCCTCTGAAAAACCTATAAACAAACAAAAATCTGCCTATATATGTGTATTTTTATAAAATACAATTAGTCCTTGTTAAACACAATTAGACTGATCTTCATAAGATTTCCCCTATTTTTCGACTTTATTTTGTTCTATTTTGTAGAAGTAAACTATTTTCAAGTTTTTATTGATTTTGAAATTTGTACCACCAAATACCATGCAAAATTGTTTTTAGACTATTTATGGTCAAAAAACTAATCGACCAAAATCACATAAGAATTAATTTGCATACAACATGATTAAATTTGCAATACATCCTTTGGAATTTTGATTTGATTGATGATACAGTGATTTTTATAAAAAAAAAACAATCATCGTACATACAGTAAGTGTACCATGATTACTAAACTCAAAATTCCAAAGGATGTATTGCAAATTTAATCCTGTTGTATGCAAATTATTCCTTATGTGACTTTGGTCGATTATTCATTATCTAGATGTTTATGTTTTAAAGTAATTTTTTCTAAACATATTCTTAAATTCTATATTTAACATTCAATTTTAAAAAACCCACATTGAATAAACTGAACAGAATATGTGTTCTGAGTGAGAATACATTTTGGCTGAAAAACATATTTATTCATCAGTAATGTTGCTTATGTTTAAAAAACTTCTGGTTTTTAATTTACAGTGATATGACATAATATTGTTGCTTTACATCATCTATTATTTTTACCAATAATTTCGAATCAGATCAGATCAAACTCAAGACGCTATCCAAAGGCTCTTTTGGGAAATATGGAATATCTTGCATAAAGGTTTCTGCGAATAGTTTTTTCTTTCAAAAAATGTGATATTCTCGCTACCGTAAAACCTGCCTGTGTATCTGTAAAAAGAGACAAAATTGTTTTTTAATAATGACACCACACTGATTGTGTTTCTAGGTTTTATTTAAAAGTGTCTCTTTTAAAACGTGTTGATATTTGTATAAGAATGGATTAAATATTGCTACAGTAAAGACATTGTAATGATCGGGTCGGGTAGTTAGCGCGGGGTATCAAGGGCCTTACCTATCATGCTAATGCTTTTTACGAAATACTGAACTAAATAAAAATTGACTCCATGGTTAATCTCATAATTTGTTTTTTTGAATGGCTTTTTTAGTAAAACTGTCGATTTACTATGGAGGTATTTGTTTATATATCTTCGTTTGAACATGATTCTGCGTTGATGCCGTGGCGCAATTAAGGTGCGGTGCGGAGCGGACTTAAACTTTTTGTCTTCGATTTTGATAATTTTTTGTGAAAATCTTACCCCTGCCCCCAATAGCCCACAAAAATTTTTTAAACAACATATGAGTTCAGTTCAGGAGTTATGACCCCTACCCCCCCCCCCCCCAAAAAAAAAAAAAATTGCGTTTTTCGACCATTCTGTAGGTGAAAAATTGCTCAATGTGTGTTACAATTTACGTTGCAAATTATACACTCACAGAAAACGGCTATTTTCTACTTAAATATGATACCTTGATCGTTAAGATTGGTGCAGTATTTGTCAAGATATTGTGATTCCCGCACAAAAAAACCATTGATTTCTTTGGTACAAACACCAAACGACGGCAGCGATTTTATGAAGCTTGCCCAACCTTTTTTCCTTTCACTTCGTGTTTTTAGCGAAAAAATCGAGGGTTTTTTGTACGAGAAACGCAATATCTCGCTCGACAAATACTGCACCAATCTTAACGATAATCTAAGCGTAGTCACTTCGACAGAGGTGAGGAGGTCGAACCCTCATAAAACAAAATTTTTATTTTCATTTTAATAAATTTGTTATAGATTTTTTATAATTTTAAAACTCCATTTACATATATAAAAAACAAAAACATCATGTCTTTCCTGCTTTTTGTCAATTTTCGATTTTTTTGTCATTTAGATATTCTAAAATATTATAATACTCAATAACTGCAATAATTCAAAAATAATTTTACGTCACGTCAGGATTTTAAAGAACCTCAAAATGTCATATAGTATTTGTGATCACGTCATATATGTTTTGCTCTGTGTGAATGGTTTTCGGAGGAGCTAATAAAACACTTTTAGCCAATCAGTGCTTGGGAAAATCACTTGTAGCCAATTAGCGCTGAAGAAAAAATTGGATCCTCAATGAATGAAAGATCTTAATTTTTTTCCTAAGTGCACAGCTATGATTTGCAGGACCTAAATCAAAAAATATAAATTGCTAAGTGATTTAAGTGCAATATTTTTTCGGGTAATTCACGTCAGGATTTTAAGGGCCCTCAAAATGTTATATAGTATATGTGATCACGTCATTTATGTTTTGCTCTGTGGTAATGTTTGAGAGAAGAGCTGTTAGAATCACTTTTAGCTAATTAGCGCTTGGGAAAAAATTGAATCTCCAATGGATGAAAGATCTTCATTTTATCCCAAGCCCTAATTGGCTAAAAATGATTCTATATAATCATAACGCTGTGAACGTCTTTAACAATGGGCAATTTCCTTTTAAATGGGAGACTTTTGACTATCGTGAAGTAAAAAGGTAATTTTTGGTAATTTTTGTAAGTAAAAAGGTAAAAAGGTAATACTTAACGCTTTGCAGTGAAAACTATCAGGAAAGACCTTAACCTTTGATTTATAAATTATAATTTGCTTTGACGCATTAAATTTCCTAAAAATTGCACTGCTGATGTTGTGTGAACGAAAAAATATGTCAAAAAAGCAACAAAAAAAAACGAAAGTCATATCGGCGTGTCTAAATTAGTCACGTGAGAAAACTGTAGCAGCTACGTTTGGTTTTGTGCCTTTAGTTTCTGTATTTACATGACAAAATAAAATTTTGTAGAATTGCTATGAAATTCATTTGTGTGTATTTTGAATGGCACACACATTAGATGCAAAAACTTCCAAAAAATGCTGAATTAAGTATATTATTTCCCATTATTTTCCAACTCATTATAAGTATATTTGCGGTTATGGCAAATCAAAGTTTTGCGTTATTTAATTTGTTATATGTTTTTTTCCACACAAGAATGTTTAAAAGTTTAGTTTAGTTTAGCTTGATTTAAATCTCGTGTACTTTGAATCACCTGGGGCCTGTTTTATAAAGACGTTTGTAAATTTTCATTTTACAAAGCTCCGCCTATTTTTTGTAAATTACATGGTAGATATGGCGAATATTGATTAATCAGCGGAGATGAAATGACGTGACTGCGACCAATCAGCGCAGAGTAGTGCGCGGAGATGCTCCTCCTGGATTACAAGTCGAAAAACCTTTATCGTGTATTTTAAAAAAAAAAGGCGGAGAATTGTAAATTAAGAATTTACAAAAGTTTTTATGATACAGGCCCCTGGACCTATTTCTCATATAATTTTATGCGACAATAAAACTATTGGTGTTTTAGATACAATAAATTATTGAAGTAACTTAAAGAAAATCAAATAAAACACTTTTATCATTATTATGCTGAAATTGCACTATCCTTAAGAGTTTTTTTTACAAAGGTACGCCTTAATTGAAGTTTCCAGCAACATTAAATAAAAATCATCAAATAGTCTAACAATTCCTTTTAAGGTGAGGGTGACTAACCATAATTTAATTCCTGATCTGCATTTTAAAAATATTATGAGCATGTGAATAAATATAAACGTCCGTTGTGCAACGAATTCTGAACACAAAATAGGCTTATTAAAGGGTTAAAAAAGGGCTTTAAAGGGCTTTTTTTCGCCTCATTTTCAATTTTTATTAAAAAAGGTTTTGCACATTTTTTGTTTATTAAATTCGGAGAATCGTTAGTTTTAAAAAAATATGCGTAACGTAAGTATTATTTCATTATTTTGCAAAAATGATCAGCTCAGCTGTGTGCCTTTTTGTTTTTTTTTTTATTAAAAAGACTTCATTTACGGGAAAACAATATCTTTTTGATAATTATTTTTTATGTGAAGAGGATAAAAAGACCATTTCCTTGCTTCGAATTTAAAATAAAATTGCTTTTATCACGCATAGTTTGTTAGTCAATGTTATATTGCAATCGTAGTAATCAATTTAATTTCATGGATTTTTTCTAACTTAAATACCATTTTGATTTTGTATTGTGTAATTTTTTTAAGCACAGATAAAGTCAGTGTGAAGTGAAATATCTGGATTATATAAGTAGCCTGAAAAAGGATTAACACAGCAATATCAACTCTCTGAGCAAACGCAACAACTTAAGGCCGGTTCACACTGGAAGGGTACCACAACAAAGAACCAGTGGATACCCCCAACAACCGAGACAAATAATGGATACGGTGGTGGATAGGCAACATGTCCTACTAAACCTTACCGCAGTAGCTCTTCCATCACGTTTACACCGTCATACATAATTTTTGTGTGCGAATACTGCCCGTGAGCGAGCAAATTGAAATGGTAGCTGAAGGGTGATTGCAAAGCTGTGCGTCATTAATATCCTGTATCACGTACGGCTGCCAAAAATCCGATGTGAACCGTCCGTTAAAGTTTTACAAGCCCCCCCCCGCCCCCCCCAAAAAGAGAAACAACGCGCACCAAAGTAGTAAAGTAAAGAACCGGTTCGCACTAGAGTGGCAGTGGATACTGGATAGTGGACGCGCGCGCTCCCCTACACCCCACAGTTTCTCTGGTTGGGTTCGCTGCTCTCTTCGCGCCAACCGGTGTGAACCGCCCTTAAAGTTTTACAGGAACCACCCCCCATCAAAGGTAAAATGATCCTTTTTACTCCTTTTTCTGGGAAAAAGGAGTAAAAATAATTCTTTTTACTCAGTAGTAAAGTGAAGAACAACCTGCGCACGGAATGCTCAAAGGTAAAAATTATCATTTTTACTCCATTTGCTGGAAGCTACCGGTTCTGGAAATTTGTGGCAAACTGGCGCGAAAATGGAGATATTGCTATGTTAAGCTTTTTAAAAATTGCGAAATATAATATTTAAAAAATTTGTAAATTATTGTTAATAGAATATATTTTGAAGAAATCCTACCGGAAAAATAATCCAGAATTTTTTCATGGAAGTTCTCCAGGATGAACAATCGGCTATTTAGGATCGATAAAGCCGACGAAACTGGAAGCTGGAATTTGGAACCAAAAATACGGAACTTGGAACCAAAAATACGGAACTTGGAACCAAATATACGGAACTTGGAACAAAAAATACGGAACTTGGAACCAAATATACGGAACTTGGAACAAAAAATACGGAACTTGGAACCAAATATACGGAACTTGGAACCAAAAATACGGAACTTGGAACCAAATATACGGAACTTGGAACAAAAAAATACGGAACTTAAAACCATATTCCGGAACTTGGAACCAAAAATACGGAACTTGGAACCAAATATACAGAACTTGGAACCAAAAATAGGGAACTTGGAACCAAATATACAGAACTTGGAACCAAAAATACGGAACTTGGAACCAAATATACGGAACTTGGAACAAAAAATACGGAACTTGGAACCAAAACGGAACTTAAAACCAAAACAATACGGAACTTGGAACCAGATATACGGAACTGGAACCAAATATACGGAACTGGAACCAAAAATACAGGAACTTGGAACCAAATATACAAACTTGGAACCAAAAAACGGAACTTGGAACAAAATATTGAACATTGGAACAAAAAAATATACGAGACTTGGAACCAAATATACGGAACATGGAACAAAAAATACGGAACTTGGAACCAAATATACGGAACTTGGAACCAAAAATACGGAACTTGGAACCAAATATACGGAACTTGGAACAAAAAATACGGAACTTGGAACCAAATATACGGAACTTGGAACCAAAAATACGGAACTTGGAACCAAATATACAGAACTTGGAACCAAAAATACGGAACTTGGAACCAAATTAACGGAACTTGGAACAAAAAATACGGAACTTGGAACCAAATATACGGAACTAGGAACCAAATATACGGAACTTGGAACCAAAAATAGGGAAAGGACACATACGACGTATTTGTCACAATATAGATCCTAATCAAATAGCGAATTTTTGCAACTCAAAAATTAAAATAATATGTACAAACGCTTTAATAAGTAGTCGTGAAAACAAGTTATTAATAGTATAACTCGCTAACAAAAGGATTTCAACAAAAGTGTTATTACGCGTTTGGTCAAGTACTATAGATATATTAATGTCAAATAATTATTTATTCTCATATAGGCACCTGCACTGAACCCGGGTTAATAAATAAGCAATACACAAAAGGCGTAAGACCTCAAACACCAACCCCAAGAGAAAGCAACGAAACCCAAAAAGAATAACATATACCGTATCTCCCACTATCCGAAAGCACCCCAACAACACGCGCCCCCGAGGTACCACGAAAGATAAGTAGGAGATACGGTACTTATCCACTATGGTGACTCGCTATGTTTATTGCATACTTCATGTATAAACCGAGTTCCTGTAATATTTAGTTTTGTTACTCAGGTTTTTTTGTTTTCCAATTGACACTTTTTTAAGATTTTACTTACATTTATTTTTTTAATCTGTGCTAAATTGTTTTTATCTCAAAACAAAGCAAGTCTTTTTTTTCCAAACATTATTACATGTTTCCTTGTATATTCAATATTTTACATTGTGATTAATTTAAATTTTATACCGCAATGGACTTACCTAGCATTACAAAATTTTGGGTCCGCGATCCCGCCGCGAAATCAGAATTCGTTATGAAACTAATAATTTTTACCTAATTTTTTAGGAAACCGGAGATTAAACAACAATATTAAAACAATTTCAAGTATTTTTGTTAATTTCTGACCATTATTTAGAGCTATTTCAAGTGTAAGTAAAGTGCTTCATATGTAAATTTATTTCGGTTAACCAGAAAAAAATTTTTTGTAATGCTTTAAATAAATACAAAAAAGCACGCTAAAACTCCCTAAATAGATGTTGTATTATTTGTAGTATTTCTAATTTCAAAAATAATACAAAAAATGAATTTAGTTTGAAAGGAACTTTGTTTCGTGGTGGGAC
This sequence comes from Microlaimidae sp. YZB2_3, assembly GCA_030248175.1. NCBI lineage: Eukaryota > Metazoa > Nematoda > Chromadorea > Desmodorida > Microlaimidae > Microlaimidae sp. YZB2_3. Next base: position 11,022 of record JASAMX010029075.1, read on the forward strand.
CGCGGACCCAATTTTTGTTATGCTAGGTAGGTCCATTAAATTTATTTATATAAAATTAATATTTTAGAGACAATTCCAATATTAAAACTTCAGCAAAAACACTGCTAAAACAGTATGGTTTTTTTACGGTCTGCAACCATGCGATAATTACAAAAGCTCGTTATTGTAGCGCCCGAACTACTTGTTAGCAGACAAACAATTTCTAAACGTCCAATGGAGCCAATTTCTTGTTTTTCACGACTGATATATATTTCATTTCTGTATGCCAAATGGTACGGTAACTATTTATTAAAGTTTTTTATTTGCATTGCAGTCACACAGTTCATAAAAATGTAAGTCCTGAATTGTGAAAAAAAATTTGAAAACTAACCATAGGAAAAATTATTTAAAATTTAAGCATTCTAGTTTTAGTTTAAGTAAAAAAAATTAATTTAAATATTTTGCATTTGGAAAACAATGAAACACTTATACAGTGCATGTTTTATTTTTTTGCTTTTCATCAGTTTTTATTATTATTTGTAAAAATTATTTTTATAGCGCTTCAGAGTTTGTCTCAGTTGCAAAATGGATAGAAGCTTTAAATAGTTCCACCTACGACCGCTATGTTCCTCCAGGAAAAACTCTATCGAAATGCGAAAGTAGTATTTTTTCCGATTTTTATTTACGGTTATTTATGTTTGTTACTAATAAATTATTGGATTTATCGAGCTGATTATTTTTTATTGATTTAAAAAATTTTTTTATTAACATTTAATCCTAACAAATTAATTCAGTCTTTTACAAAAATTAGAAGTCGAGTCTAAATATAGTTTTCTTATAATCTTAGCGTTTTAAACTATATCATTGTAACACAATAGTCAAAACCCTCCCATTTAAAAGGAAATTGTTCAGTCTTAAAGACCTTTATGGCCTTATAGAATCATTTTTAGCCAATTAGGGCTTGGGATAAAATGGATATCTTTCATCCATTGGAGATCCAATTTTTTCCCAAGCGCTAATTGGTTAAAAGTGATTCTAACAGCTCCTCCCTCAAACTCCCCAAGCGCTAATTGGTTAAAAGGGATTCTAACAGCTCCTCCCTCAAACATTCCCACAAAGCAAAACATAAATGGTGATCACGAATACTATATGACATTTTGAGGGTCCTTAAAATCCTGACGTGAATTACACACAAAAATATTGCACTTAAATCACTTAGCAATTTATATATTTTGATTTAGGTCCTGCAAATCATAGCTGTGCAACTATTGTTAATGTACATTTATACCTGGAAAGTATTGGAAACTACAGGCTTGATTCGATGGTAATCAAAAATTTTGCTGCCACGTTTTGCTAAAGCTGAACTTTTTAATAAAAAATCTCAATCATATGGGGCGAGAATACTTGGGGACAATAGGTCCAGGTTCCGCCGCCGCCATTATAAAAAGTTTTCGTCGCATTTTTTTCTTTTTAAAGAAGGATTTTTATCTTTCTGAAAAACACCCGCACCAAAATTAATCAACAAATAACAAATTTAGTTTGTTTTTCGGACCTACTAAGGATTTACAACATAGCAAATTTATCAACAAAAATAGACAAGTGACACATATTTCCGCAGCATTTAGATTATTTTTCAAACTTTTTTATGTAGCTTAGCTTTTTTTATGCAAAATTTTTGCGTTTAGCCAAGAAAAACTTTTTTTGTATCTTAAAATTAAAAAAAATTGTTTAGCCGCTAAAATTTTTTAATTAGCGACTATTTCAAAAAAAAATTTTGTAGTTGTAAGTTAATAAAAGCTGTTCTATTTTCATCATTTATTTAATTAAAAAATATGTACGTAACTGTGGAATTTTTGAATACAAGTTTGTAATTTTAATTATTGTCAATGTAAATTTAATATGCACTTGTTATTAAAAATACAAAGAAACTTATGAGTTTACAATTTACAAGTACAAACAATTTTTATAAAATAAGCCTCAGATAAGGTGTATCGTTTATTTTAGTTCTGCAAGTTTACAAATAAAATAAGGAGAAGTAATATAAAATTCAATAAATTTGTATTTTGCGGCGGGACACCGAAATGCAGCAAAATCTGAGTGAATCAAATTTTTTAAATGGCCAAAAACTGTTTTTGAGCTTTAAATTCATCAAAGTATATCTCGAAATAAAACAACTGGTAAATGATGAAATTATTACCGTTGAATACCCCATAATCTGAGCTTTTGATCGCACTATACTTTTGTCCAACAAAAATTAATATCTATAGGATATATTCTGTGGGTTTGTTTGTGTTTTTAAAATTTTATATCTTTTGTTTTTTATTGCTCAACTTTTAGTAAAAATCGTCATAACTGTGGTGTTCTACCTTAAATCCCACCTTGTTTGTCCTATTCGTGAAAATGTGCAGGTTATTTTGCGTCAGAATAAAATGTTTTTGGAAACCGTATAATGAGCATCCCAGACTTCCAGACAACCGGCGCCAACATCCAGTTGGCTGGGGGCCAATTTGTTGGGAACCAATTTGTCAGGGGCTAATTGACGGGAGCCAATTTGTCGGGGACCAATTTGTTGGGGACCAATTTGTCAGGGGCCAATTGACGGGGGCCAATTTGTTGGGGACCAATTTGTCAGGGTCCGATTCATGGGGGCCAATTCGTCAGAAGCCAATTGACGGGGGCCAATTTGTTGGGGACCGATTTGTCAAGGGCCAATTGACAGGGGTCAATTTGTTGGGGACCAATTTGTCGGGGGCCAATTGACGGGGGCTAATTTGTCGGGGGCCAATTGACGGGGGCCAATTTTTCGGGGGCCAATTGACAGGGGCCAATTTGTTGGGGACCAATTTGTCGGGGGCCAATTGACAGGGGCCAATTTGTCGGCGACCAATTTGACGGGGGCCAATTTGTCGGGGGCCAATTTAGCAGGGGCCAATTTGTCGGGGACCAATTTGACGGGGGACAATTTTTCGGGGGCCAATTTGGCAGGGGACCAATTTGTCTGGGTACCAGTTGACTGGGGACCAATTGACTGGGGGCCAGTTTTACGGGGGCGAATTTGTTGGGGGCCAGTTGACGTGGAACCTACCGATTTTGTTGAATCCAACGTATAAATTATTTTACATGTTAAAACATCAAATATTTTAAATAATTTGAATTATTCCACAGTATTATGTAGAAAAATTTGTTGTAGGCATTTTGCGTTTACAATTTTTCATTTTGCAAACTTTGAACTGCAAAAATCTGTGAACGTAAAATACTCAGATGAGGTTTTTTTCCAAGTAATGTTGTCAAATATTCTAGGTTTTTTGTTGCATCGGACGTATAAATGATTTAATATGTTAAAACAGGGAATATTTTGACTAATTTAAATTATTCGACAGTGTAGTATATTAAAAAACTTCATCTATGAGTTTTGCGTTCGCAAATTTTTATTTCTACCTGATAAAAAATCTACTCTGTTGAATAATCTATCTACAATTTGAATAACTGTTTAACACACAGTCGGACATTCTCTACTCTTCTGCATCCTTGGTTGGCTAGATAGATGACACCAAGATTAGTTTACCTATACGCAAATCATTCCTTAAATTCACGCATGGAAAAAATAACAGCCGCTGGCCGAAATTAAGGCTGACAGAATTTAAGTCAGCTACCATAATATATATTTTTCAAATTTTAGGATTACGATTTGGATCTTTATATAATAGAGCATTGGCAGGATTATCGATTGAGTCATTCCAATTCCGAGCCGCTGGCAATGAATCAACACGACATTATTTCGAAAACGTTTTGGCTACCCGATCTATACTTTACCAATTCCAAATCCGCCAAATACACATACGTCACCGTGCCCAATTTCCGATTCATGGTACAACCAAATGGAACAGTACGGTACAGTATGAGGTACGATTGTTATAGATACCTTGCACTAAACATTGCTTCCTGTACGGATAATACCGTAATCATGCAAATGTTTTTAAAAAAAAAGACGAAAGGCGAAAGACGAAACCCTGGGGTATTTAATAATGACATCACACTGATTATTTATGTTGATTCATATTAGAAATTGTCTGTTTTAAAACGTGTAATTAATATTTGTATGTAAAAACAAAAAAATATATGGCTACAGATGTTTCTATAGGGTTATTTTCCATCAACGCCGCCACCATTCAATAATCAGGGAACATTTGCATGATTACGGTATTTTCCGTACAGGCATCAATGTTTGTATGTTCTATATCTTATGTTTAATTTAAGTTTCAGTGCAAGGTGTCTATTGTAAAAACTTATTACATAAGCACGGATATGGGGTCTTTGCAATTCAGCATCGTCTAAAAATTTTGGAAGCTTCATTCCGCAAATAAATTAGAACTCTAGTCGGAATTAAAAAATAGTTTGGAGCATGGCTTACTTTTTAAGTATGTATATAGGTGCTCACGATTTAAAACTTTTGGCTCAAGTTTTCCACTTCCCGATTAAGTTTAGTTAGACATAGACTGTAAGCTTATGTTTTTAAATTTTGGTTCCAAGTTCCAGTTCCATGTTCTCTTAGTTCAAAGTTTCCCCAATCAAAACACACAAAAAAGCAGAAACGACATCTGTATTAACAAAATTTTATAATTTAATGAACCTATCTTCCAAACTCACGTATGAAATTGACGTCTGGAAAGTGCGTTCCAACTGTTGAATCACCATAATTTTTTTGTTAATACTAACTTAACTTTGCGTCTGCAGCTGATGTCACGATGGTCAAATCCCTCCCGTTAAAACGGAAGTTGTTCAGTGTTAACCCGTTCTTGTAATTCCCTTTTCCTCGGTTACAACCATGAAACGTTCGTGCGACCATGGACCCCCATACTCCTGGACAGTCGGCGTTTCCTTGAAATAGATCTCTGGGTGTGTAACAGATACATCACTGACAGTTTCCACATGTGCTCAAATCTTCAATTTTTGGGCTTAAAACTTTTTGAATATAATTTTTAATACAATTAGGTAATTTTAAATGTATCAATTTTTTATAGTTTAAAAATTGTTTGTTTTTTTTGAAAATTTTATACCATAATAAAATTCCATTCAGTACTAAAATTTCACATTTGTTGCTTTTTTTTTCAAAAAATATTGAAAGAAGTTAAGAAATATTTTAATCACTTAATTTACACATATAGAGCTAAATTACTAAGCAACAAAATGAAAATTGGTAGTAGTATTACGTTTACTATAGACAATAATTAACGAAAAATAATACTATAGTCATTAAAAAATGGAATATCCCTTAAATCTTCTGTGCCAATAAATATATAATAAAGCTAGAAGAATTAAATCATTAACTTTTTTAGTTACTACTAAATAAACTAAAAAAAATATTACATTCATTAAGTAATATTTAGGAGGAAAAATTAGGGGGGAGCTCCAGAGCTCCGGAGCTCGAGGGTTGGTCCAGAGCTCCTAGAAGCGGAGCTTCGTTCCGGATCTTTAAGCTCCGGGGCACATCACTAGATATTTACAGATCAATGCACCCGATGGGGTGAATTGTTTGCAATATAATGTTTAATATTTAATAAATAGTAATATAATAAAAAGAATTTTGAACAAAAATTGATTTATTGAAAACTTATTACCTTTTATAACCTAATATTGCTGTATGAATATGAATCTGTTTAGTTTATTAAGTAGTAACTAATCAGTTAATTAATTTCACAGAATATTATTCTTCTGGCTTTACTATAAAATTTTTTATTAACCTATAAAAACTTGAAGGTTGGTCCTTTTTTAATGATAATATATATAGTATATATAATATATAGTATAATCTTTTGTTAACGATTGTCCATAGTAACATAATATCACTAATTTTCTCGCTTAGTAATTTAGCACTATATCTGTAAATAAAGTGGTATAAATATTTCATCATTTGTGTTTATTTAAAAATCTTTTATTTAAAAAACGCGTAAAAATGGGAAATTTTAGTACTGGGCAAAATTTTATTATGCTATAAAATTTTTAAAAATAAAAAAATACGTTGATACAATCAAAACCACCTAATTCTATGAAAAAAATTATTTACAAAAAGTTTATAGACCAAAAATTGCGGATTTGATCACATGTAGAATCTGTCAGTGGTGTATCTGTTGCACAACCCTCTTAAAACGCCGACTGTCCAGGAGTATAGGGGTCCATGGTGCGACCTTTGTCATACTTCCGTCATACCTAATTTTTTGCGTTCCCAGTAATTATTCCTGCGTAAAAATACCTTCGGTAAAAAAACTTTCGACAAATGACATTCTGGTAAAAATACCATCGGGTAATTTCACATTCGGACTAATTGACCATCGATCAATTCAGCTTGATTTTTAGGTTTTGCTTAGGTTCAGGAAAAACAAGCCCGAAGGTCAATTAGTCAGATTGTCAAATTACCCGATGGTATTTTTACCAGAATGTTATTTGTAAAAAAGTCAAATGTCGAAGAAATTTTTACGCTGGTATTATTACGTGGAGCCAATTTTTTGCGCGAGTAGTACTCAGTGCGCGAACAAATTGAAATGGTTAAAGCGGTACGGTTGCAATATGCAGATTTTTGTAACGGATACAGTGTATTACGTAGGATATTTTATGTTGCGAAAATTCGCATATTGCTACCGTACAGCTTTAACCATTTCAATTTGCTCGCTCACTGGGCACTATTCGGGCACGAAAAATTATGTAGGACGGAAGTAAAACCTAAGTCATGCGAAGAGCTTCCCGCGGTAAGGTTTACGTACGACATTTGTCATCATACGAAAATACCACCACCGTGAGACGAAGTTTTACCTTTGTGTTACGAAGGTTTCACGGTTGTAGTGGGGGAAAAGGCCTTCACTGGAACGGGTAAATATCTTCACAGAGTTATGACATAATAGTATCACTTTTAGCTAATTAGCGCTTGGAAAAAAAATGGAGATCTCTCATTCATAAGAAATTTCCCACACTCATTCTTTTCCAAACGCTGAATAGCTAAAACAGCTCCTGCCACAACCATTCAAACAGAGCAAAACATATACGACGTGATCACAAATACCACAATTTGAGAGTCCTTAAAATCCTAAGGTGGTTAGGGCAATTTTTCACAACCACTTTTTTACAAACACCTTACATAGCTTATCTTAATCTTTTGCGATTATTATCGCAGCTCAGACGCAGAATATGGCGTCTCGCTTAACCTTTCCGATTGTTTTTGAAGATCAGACGCGGACCATGTATGGCGTTCCGCTGCTCGATGTCGTTCAGATTCAGCTGCGCAGCAATTTAACATTGAGCTGCACTGGCGCGCACACCACGATTCAACTTTTAAATACGCTTTTCGGCATCAAAAATCGGAAAGGGTTAATTCCGTTCGAGTTAAGAGTTATTTTCACCCATTAGGATACCTATGCTGCTATGCATAATTACAAAAATCCTATTCCTATATTGCTTACCTACAGTCATTGATTTAATTAAAGGCAAACCAAACGTAGCTGCAACAGTGTGTTTACGTGTTCATTAAACAACTATTTTCTTTTTTTATGTCACAAAATAAGAATTATTCCTAAGCTACCATCTGAAGTTGATTTCTTCTTCAAATCTTTCATTTTCTCAATTATGTTTGACTAATATGAGTGACGTCAGATTCTCGTGATTTGAGTGGTTACTTAATGGGGGGCATTTTTCAGTCCAACGAACAACTGTTGCAGCCACGTTGGGTTTACCTTTAGTTTGTTAAAACATTAGTTCACATCGGGGTCTTGAGTGACAAGTGACAACGCCTTTACACCGCAGCAACTATAACCGTGTAACGCGCACGGAACACGTTGTCCACTAACCACTTGTCTTGTCATTCCTGTGTGCACAAGCCCTGAGAATCAGAATGAGTTAATAGGCCAGTTTCTACGCGATTTTAGGGAGCAGCATGCTTTTCAATTGGTCGTTTTTTTTGAGATATAGCGCCTTAACCGTGAGTCAGTAATTTTTGGTGAACCTGCAGTTTTTTCTTGTTTATTTGAAATGTCATGCAGGAATTAGCTAGGCTTTTTACAATCAATATATTACCAAAAATATATAAAACCATAATTCATGTAACATATGGTATTATATACTTCTAATATCACGGCTAAAGTAATTTAGGTCCTAAAACATTAAAATTCATGCATTAAAAGTTAAAGGTTAAGGCGTCAATCAATTTAAAACACTATTGAATCTCTGTTTGTTTTAGAGTCTCATTAAAAGTTGCTTGCCACATGGATTTTACCATGTTTCCATTAGACGTTCAAAACTGCTCTCTACGAATCCAACCTTGTAAGTTTTTTTTGATCAATTACACCTGAAGATGCTTGTACATTTTCAAATTTGTGTTTTATTAAATACTATATTTTACCTAATAATCGTTATTATTGATAACAACAGACTATTTCGACATAAGGCGTTTTATACAGTAAAATTCCAATACACATTAGGCCGAAAGTTGAATTTAAAATAATAATTAAATGAAAACTTTTATTAATTTTGCAGTGTAAAATAACGTGTAAACACTAAAGGCAAAATATAAATTTGATTGGATTTGTAATAATGTAGTTATTAATGTTTAATTTCGTAAAAATCCGAACATAAAAAATAAAATTACGATCATAACCGAGCACCGATAAGTAGGATTTTCCTCGAGAGTCAGCGGATGATGAAATGGTCTAGTGGCTTGAGGCGGTCGGCGTCAGACTGTAAGGTTTGTAGTTCAAATCCCAATGAAGTTTCTTTTTCATTATTTTTTACCGGGACGTATAATTTATAATTTTGTGGTAGATAGAATATAGCTGCATAATACCTACTTGGCGTTTTTTTAGAAAAATTTTTTTCCGGAAGATTATTTTCGTATAAAATCCACAAAAATAATGCAAAACAATATTTCTTGGAGGATTTTTAATTAAAAAATCAACCATATTATTATATTAAAAAAAATTAAACAATAGAATCCAAGAAGTTTTTTACATTACAGCATTTTGGTTTTAATTTTATCAAAAATCCAGTATCTACATCAATCAATAATCAATTAATTTTTTTGAATATCTAAAATGATCTAAGTTTAAATGAAATTTTGATAAGTTTAAATTCCCGGTACAAAAAATAAAAAGGAAACTTCATTGGGATTCGAACTCCCGACCTTGCAGTCTGAGGCCGATCGACCACCGGACCACCGGACCATCTGCTAACTGTCGAGTAAAATCCTACTTATATATTTGGTGCTCGGTTATGAGCGTAATTTTATTTTTTATGTTTGGATTTTCACGAAATTAAACATTAATAACTACATTATTACAAATCCAATCAAATTTATATTTTGCTTTTAGTGTTTACACGTTATTTTACACTGCAAAATTAATAGAAGTTTTAATTTAAATATTATTTTAATTTCAACTTTCGGCCTAATGTGTATTGGAATTTTACTGTGTAAAACGCCTTATGTCGAAATAGTCTATTTCGCCGAAAGAATTATTAAGTTTATAAGAACGTGAATTTGAACAGTTGGGATTGTAATGAGTAGTATAAAATATAATAACCACACAAATTCTACCAAAACAAAAAATGCAAACCAAAGTAACCCAAAGAAGACAAAGGATCCGAAACTTCTGTGAAAATTTTATAAAATTAATTATTTTTTATGGAAGTATTAACTTCCATAAAAAAGTGTTGTCGCTTGTAATTGTAAATTTCTAATTAAAAAAAACGAATAATTTAGATATGAATGCGGAACCGATCTTGATAGCTAAATGGGTGGATGGTACCGGTATAAAAATGAACAATGGTATAAAACAGCCGGATTTAAAAATGACCAAAACCGAAACAACCACTTGCAATGGAGAGTACGAAAATGGTAATAATTTCTCTAAAGGCTGGTTCATACTTATGTAAAAACGTCCTTTGGACAAAGTCCAAAGGACGTTTTTACATACGTTTATACGCTGTATTTGTCCTTTGGACTTTGTCCAAAGGACGTTTTACATAAGTATGAACCAACCTTTAATGGACCAAATTCGCATAAGAAATAATTCGCATAAGCATGGTTGGCGCGCAGCTGTACGCAATAAATTGGTTTAAAAATTAAACTGTCCTGGTAAAGTTTGGTCTATTTTCCGAATTTTTAGTCCCCGTGGTTTTACGTTGCGTCTGTGGTGAGCAATCGTTATAAAATAGAATAGTGTAATTTCGGCACACATATTGCTGTAGGTAAAAAGGGGTTGAATTAAGTAGTCGGGTGTTAAATTGTATTTGTAGATAGTTAAAAGACAACGTTAAAATGTGTAGGGGTCATAGCACTACACTTAAACTCGATTAAGGTGGTCCTTTTAAAAAGTGCCGAAATTAAATGCACTTTTTTTCCCAAATCTTCCTCATTTTGATACCATTTGGCATTTTAGCTGTAACTTTTTGCCAGTTACACGTTGAACAACAAGTATAAGCTTAAATTAAAGAAAACTGTCTGGAGATAATGATAGGATTTTAAATTTTTGAAAATGATGATTTTTTGACTGAGAAACAATCGATTGTTTGTAAAGTGCCGAAATTAAATGCATACATTTAATTTCGGCAATTTTCCATTTTTTTAAAAACTGATTTAATTAAGTTAAAAAAACAACTTTCGTAGAGTGAATTTTTTATGACGCAACGCAATATCGTAAAAGCTTTAAAATGAGCTATCAAACATGAAAATCAGGCCATACAGTGAAAAGTTACATTGGAAAAACGAAAAAGTGCCGAAATTAAATGCACTACCCTATAGTATTGTTAAAACTTGAATTACTATTTTAAATAATAGTAATGTTCCCCGGAGTTCCGAGCTCCGCAGCGGAGCTCCGCGTTAAGAAGCTCTGGAGCGACCCCGGAGCTCCGCCCTATTTTTGTACTAACTTTAGGAATGATTGAAGAGTGACGCCATAGATTATTTTTTGTGAAGGTTTTATTTAAATTTTTTTTAAACTTATTAAAAACCCTAGAAACAGTTTTGAAAATACCGACACAGTAGCTTTAAAAATGCATTCTCAGCTTAAATAAGCTTGAAATCGCCGATTTAAGGTCTCTCCGGACAGTTTTCTTAAGTATGGAAAATCGCAATTTTCGGCATACGAGATCCGGCGAAATACAGAAATGTTTCCATAAAAAATTAATACGGGTGTTTAAAAGGCAGGAATACCACGATTATAAAGTGCACATTCTTTATATTATTGGTATTCACTGAAATAATTGATATTAAAAATCAAATTGCAACGAAATTTTTTAAAACCTTTAAAAATATTCACTACTCAGTATTTTTTAAAAAAATACTTCAAATAAAAAGGAACTGTTACCCCTTTTCACGTACGTAAAAACCAATGGAAATATTTTTGTATTTATGGTTTAATATACGATTTTCCGTAAAAAAGGGGGTTAATTTCTTCAAAAATGCGAGGATTAAAAAAAACATGGTATCAATTTAATTTGGTGAAATTTAAAGCTCCGAATAGTATGTTTTTATTGAAATATATGATTTTTAAACTGTCATAATAGCTCTCGTGCTGTTAATCTGTTGTGTGTGCATATTTTAGATTTAATAATGGCCGTGGGTTTATAAACCTCTTTTGGAAACGCTGAGCGGATAGATATGTGGCGCAGTCGGTAACGCCTAGGCCTCAAGTTTTTGAGGTCGAGGAATCGATTCCCACTGTGAACATAATTTTATTGCCACATTTTTTTATTTAATTCGCTTTAAATGGCCGGAGCTCTGGAGCATGAGATTGGAGGGTATAAAAATCACTCACTAAAAATAATAATGCATATATTTCAAAAATTTTCGCCGCTGTGTGTATCAAATCAAAACATTACAAATTTTAGACACTTCAAAGCATTACAATTTTTTGATAGCCGTACACAATTTACACAGGAAAAATTTAGGCTACAAGAAGACAAGGTAAAACAGTGATTACAAGTTACAAAAATACTTGACATTTTTTAATATTGTTGTTAAATACCCATTTGTTAAGATATATGGGTAAGAATTTTGATTTCGTGGCGGGACCGTGGACCCAAATTTCTATACGTGCATAAATAAACAATATACAGTTAAAATATTTTCAGTTTTCTGTAAATATTGTGAATTTTGGAATATTAAAAAGTGGTTACAAGAGACAGCTTAAAACAGTGATTAAAAGTTACAAAAATATTTGATATTGTTTTACTATTGTTTTTAAATCTCATTTTGCTGAAATATATGGGTAAGAATTTTGATTTTGTGGTGGGACCGCGGACCCAAATTTTTTTTATGTTAGATCGGTCCATACATGCATAAATAAGCAGACTGTGCACGGTTTGGAAATGCCCCATTTGTTTTATTGGAGGATTTCCCCCTCCCCGCTTAAAAATGAAAAAGTACCCAAAAATTATGGCGCAATTTTTGACCTATTATGACGCCATCATCGCTATTTTTTGCAGTTTTTACCCTATTTCAATGCTTTCTAAGCCATTTTAGACCTATTTTTACTTAAATTTTGCCTTTTTGTCCCTTTTTTAATTTTCCTTTTTTTTCCTCTTTTTTTTCCATTTCTCCCCTGCTTGCCCCTCCCCGTTTCATGGAATTGCCCCCCCAAATAAAACCCCCCGGGGGGGGGGGGGCAGTGCACAGGTCTGAATAAGCAATATGCAATCAAAATATTTTTAGTGTTTTCAAATATTATGAATTCCGGAATATTAAAAACAATACCCAAATAAAGTCGTTTATATTAAAGCTGTATAAAACAAGGTATTATTATGGGCAAAAAATTTTGAGATTAGATCCTGTGAATACAAGGGTCTTTAAATGAAAAGCCATATCAGTTTAAGGCTGGTTCATACGTCGTCCAATGCAAAGTGTTCTTCAAAGGACAAAGTCCAAACGATAGCGTTTAAAAGGAAAAAGGCCTAACGAGAAAGGCCAAAAGTAATTTTCAAACCTGTTCATGCTTCGTTTAACCCGTTCCCGTGAAGGCCTTTTTCCCAATACAACTGTGAAACCTTCGTAAAACAAAGGTAAAACCTTCGTCTCACGGTGGTGGTATTTTCGTATGACAAATGTCGTACGTAAACCTTACCGCGATAAGCTCTTCACATGACCTAGGTTTTACTTCCGTCATACATAATTTTTTGTGCGCGAATAGTGCCCAATGAGCGAGCAAATTGGAATGGTTAAAGCTGTACGGTAGCAATATGCAAATTTTTGCAACATAAAATATCCTACGTAATACACTGTATCCGTGACAAAAATCTGAATATTGCCACCGTACCGCTTTAACCATTTCAATTTGTTCACTCACTGGGTACTACTCGCGCAAAAAATTAGGTATGTATGACGGAAGTATGACATAGATCGCACGAATACTTCACGGTTGTTAGTAACCGAGGAAAAGGGAATTACGGAAACGGGTTAAAGGACTTTTCGACACGTCAAAGTTGTCCCTTGGACAATTTTGGAGGGTTTAAACAAAGTGTGACGTATCACCCTTTGGGGTGAAAGTCAAAAACCAAAGTCCCCAGCCAAAAGCTAAATCTAAGCTTCTTTCTCTAATACTGTTCAAAATGTCCAAAACGAAAGTTGAAATATTTCAACTTCGTTTTGGCTGTACAAAAATTATCTTTGAATTGTCCAAAAGAATCTTGATGTTCTTTATAATTGTCATTCGGACACTTTGGACGAAGTATGAACAGGTTTAAAAATTCCCTTCGGACTTTGTCCTTTGGATTTTTTCTTTTGAATTTTTGTCTTTGATTGCTCATTGGTATATGTCCTTTGAGCTGCCCTTTGGACATTGCCTTTTGACGAAGCATGAACGAACTTAAAAGTTGTTCTTTAGACCTTGTCTTTTGGACACGTTGAACGAAGTATAGGAACCAGGTTTTACTTAAAAATTATACTTACAAGCTGATGTAACTGTTAAAATTTTCCGTAAGTAGCGGCCTTCGTTAGCTTTACGTTAATTATTTTTCGCCACTGCAGGTATAATTTTTTTACAGAATTTAATAACACGGTAAAAAACACCAAATTTTTATTTGGGGTATAAACATTTATATTTTTTTACTTATTGAACCCACCAAAAGGGGTCTCTGAGGTGTGGCCCTATTTTCATAAAATTTTTCTGGGGGCTCTCCAGAAAAATTTTATAAAAACAAGGCCCAAAACTGCTATTGGAAACCCCATTAAAAACTTTTCAAATTTAATAATTTAGCAGTCTGTATGAAGCAATATTTTTTTATTTTAAAAACAGTGGAGAATGGACTATCACTTGTCTTGATTACAACGTAACTCTTGTTTCAATGAACCTTAATGGTTATTTTTTTACGAAAACACCATAAACATAAAACTATTTTTTCTAAAAAAAGTAGTTGGTTGTGCATATTTTTTTCTTTCTCATTTTTTCCGGTCGTATCTAAATTATTTTTAAATCTTCTTGAGGCCTTTGGGTACATTTAATTAACTGTCATTATTTTCCATATAGACAAAAACAAAAAAATTAACAAAAACAAAAACTTGAAATAAATTAACAAAAAAAACTGACAAAAACAAAAAAAAATTTGTGGTAAATTGACAAAAACTTTTTGACATACAAAAAAAAATTATTTAACGTATTTTTATATCATTAATTTTTAAGCCCATCTTAGTGCCATAGCCAGAATTTCATATGGGGGGATGTGCGATCTGGGGTGTGCCCCTAGCCGCCGGGTCGGACGAAAATTTTTTGAAATATGTATTTAAAACTGCTTGAAATAGAGTAAATATACTTTAACTTTTGTTTTTATAACCATATTTTTATTCAATTTTGATTAGTATGACAAGAAAATCATTTTATATGTTTAAAATTTTATCAATTAACAAAACTGATGTGTTTAAATTTTGTGCAAGAGTGCGGTTGTAGTTATATAAACAAAAATACATTTTAATACTGATAATATTACTTTTACTATATATGAAGCTGACCTTCCCGCGTAGCGCGAAAAAATTTTATATTGATTAATATTGGATTTTAGAATGCATTGAGATTTGTATTAAATTTTTTATAACACAATATTCAAAAAGTTAATTGGAAACTCATACAAAATGCCAAGCTTCCCAAAAAAGAGGGCGGACTATCTCCAAGTATAAAAACAGCAGTTAAGTGGTTTAAAACAGCCGTTATCAACCTTATATTGTATAATTATATGCCTGATTTTATTTTTTTAACATGTATATAGTATGGGCATAGGGGATTTAATAAATAAGGCAAAGGCATATGCCTTATCTATAAGTTTAATGGCACAAAATCCACCAAAATTTAAAAAAACTTATAAATTATCAATGTAAACTTCCCGCGAAGCGGAAATTTTTTTAAAGTTTTTTGGGTATTTTTATGCTTTTATGACGCATCAAAAATGTTTTTGAATTTATATTTAAACAAAAACTTTTTTCTCTCAAAACTAAAAAAAGTAAGGGCCCCCTTACAAAAAATTCGGGCTTCCTCGGATTTTAAGAAGGGGAGGGAAGAGTGGATTACCCCCTCTCTCTCGGCCCATATCATTTGGGGGTACAAGGGTCTATTGGGGGGAGGGGGCATTTCCCCCTAAGTACACCCCTGATTAAGCAACGTTCAGTATTGATACAAAAAAGAACGTCCATTGGTTTAACCACGATGACTTATCTAAAAGTGACACCGCAAACAAAGTCCAATTTTTGTTAGGGCGCACGCACCCTAAGAAAGGTCTAACCTTATAGGAGCAATTACACACCCTAATTAGGGCGTGCCTTTCAGAAACGAGGTTCCAATTAGTACATCAGATTGCATAACTTACCCTAATTAAGGTATACCCTAGTTAGGGCAGTCAATGTGTCTAAGAAATATATGAAGTCACGTACATCTTCCCTTTATTATTATTATTTTATGTATTTTTCCACAGCTGTCTGCTGGCGGTGTTTCCGGAAAAAACTTTTTATCAGAACTGATATTTATAAGGCGTAATATTTTTGAAACATTAATATCACTATGGGAGTTATTAAATGCACAATTCGTATGGTTTTAGCTAACTAAAGTTTCGGCTGGCGGTGTTCTCGCTGCGGCGGAAAGTTTTGCATAAGGACTCCTATTAAAAAGGCGTTATAATCTTGAAACATTATCACAACGGGAGTTATTACATGCACAATCGGTATGATTTCAGCCAACTACAGCTGTCTGCTGGCGGTGTTCACGCTGCGTCGGGAGATCGGTTCCAGTCTCATCGCCACGTACGTTCCCACGTTTTTCATCGTGATGATCTCCTGGATCTCCTTTTGGATCGACCCGACCTCCGCCCCGGCCCGGGTAGGCCTCTCTATCACCACCCTCCTCACTTTTTCCACACAGTCCTCGGGTAAGTATTGTTTGGTGAAAGAATAGCAATATAGTTTTATCAATGCTACGTCTTGTGCAGAAAGGGTCGCTGTCCTAGGAGAAGTCCAGTAATTAAAAGTGAATACAATCCATATATAAATAGACGCAATGTGCAGACCTGTGCACGGTCTGGAAATGCCCCCCCCCGCTTTATTGGAGGATTTGCCCCCCCCCCCCCGCCAAAAATGAAAAAGTACCCTAAAATTATGACACAATTTTTTACCTATGATGACGCCATCATCGTGAATTTCTTGCATTTTTTAGCCTATTTCATTGTATTTTAAGCCATTTTAGACCTATTTTTACTTTATTTTCGCTTTTTTTGTCCCTTTTCCTTTTTTTTCTTTTTCCCCCTGCTTGCCCCCCCCCATTTCAAAAAAGTTGCCTTCCGTTTTGGAATTGCCCCCCCCCCAATAAAACCCCGGGTAGTGAGGGGGGGTGGGGGGGCAGTGCACAGGTCTGAATGCGTGTGTTCTCTAACTCATAAGTCCTGCCGAACCACCCAAGGGATTAAGGCGAATCGTGAATAAGGTATTATTGGAGAGCTTATACCCCCGGGAATCTCAGACGTCATCAAAAATCTGGCTTCCCAAAAAACCCCAAAACTTTTATTAGTAAGAGATAAGAAACGCCGTTTAATACGCCATTAGCCCAAGCCTTTTGGAGTTTTTGCTGAAATTTTGTACACAAATTAGTTAGTAAAATTTAGATGCGTTATGGAGAATCACGACGGTTAATTCAATGTACACAAAGGTCTCAAGAAGATTTAAAAATAATTTGTATATGACTTTGTTAACGAAAAAAACACCACCATAATACGCGAAAATAACAAAAACATAAAACAATTTTTCTTAAAAAAACAACAGCTAGTTGCGAATATTTGTTTCTTATTTATTTTTTCCAGTCTTATACAAATCATTTTCAATTCTTCTCAAGACCTTTGTGTACTTTGAATTAACCGTCGTGATTCTTCATACAATTTTATACACCTAATTAATACGTTCTTTCCAATAGGTATCCGACAAGGTCTACCTCCGGTCAGTTACGCCAAAGCCTTGGACTACTGGCTGTTCGCGTGTCTGGTGTGTCTCCTTTGTACCCTTCTCGAGTTCGCGGTCACGACCATAATACGCGAAAATAACATAAACATAAAACAATTTTCTTAAAAAAACAACAGCTAGTTGCGAATATTTGTTTCTTATTTATTTTTTCCAGTCTTGTACAAATTATTTTCAATTCTTTTCGAGACCTTTGTGTACATTGAATTAACCGTCGTGATTCTTCATACAATTTTATACACCTAATTAATACGTTCTTTCCAATAGGTATCCGACAAGGTCTACCTCCGGTCAGTTACGCCAAAGCCTTGGACTACTGGCTGTTCGCGTGTCTGGTGTGTCTCCTTTGTACCCTTCTCGAGTTCGCCGTTGTCAACAGTTATCTGCGGCGCTGCAACGCTTTCCTCCAACAGCGGAAGGAGGTGTCCATGAGTTTGAAGGTCCACGACAATCATGGAGTGCGCCCCCCGCCGAAACTGTCAAAAACAACCAACGCCGTCACTGAAACGGTAAACGCATTTTTAATCTGCATGACAACGGATGTTAGATTGGTTTACATCATTTGAATACTTCCAATCTTCACCTTTTTTATATTATATTTAACAACTTGTGAATTAACCCGTTGACTGGATGTTAGATTGATTGATATCATTTGAATACTTCTAATCTTCACCTTTTTTATATTATATTTAACAACTTGTGGATTAACCCGTTGGCTGGATGTTAGATTGATTGATATCATTTGAATACTTCTAATCTTCACATTTTTTATATTATATTTAACAACTTGTGGATTAACCCGTTGGCTGGATGTTAGATTGATTGATATCATTTGAATACTTCTAATCTTCACTTTTTTCAATATGGATATCCCATAAACGCCGCTATATCCTTTCCCTCCCTTTTTTTATATTATATTTAACAACTTGTGGATTAACCCGTTGGCTGGATGTTAGATTGGTTTATATCATTTGAATACTTCTAATCTTCACCTTTTTTATATTATATTTAACAACCTGTGGATTAACCCGTTGGCTATATTGTTTTTGCTAAGATTCGCCACCAATGTGTTGTGTGTCTTTCCGCCGTGTAACGATCGTCTAACAGTGTTTATATGACTGTTATTCGACAGCGGAACGGAAACTGTGAGCGCACGAAGAAAAGAATATTCCGCGAAGAGCAGCGGGATTGCACACGCATTATTATAAGTTTTTAATGTGTTTTATAACAGATATATCCCAAAAATAACACCAAAAATATATATATATCAAACCTGTGCACTGCCCCCCTGCGGGGGACAATCAAAACGGGGAGCATGGTAACTTCCTAAACGGGGGGGGGGCAAGCAGGGGATAAAGAGAAAAAAAGAAGAGAAAGAGACAAAAAGGCGAAATTTAAGCAAAAATAGGTCTAAAATGGCTTAAAAAGCATTTAAATATGCTAAAAACTGCAAAAATTTTGCGATCATGGCCTAATAATAGATCAAAAATGACGCCATATTTTTTTGGGTTACTTTTTCATTTTTGGGCGGGGAGAATTTTTGGTTACTTTTTTCATTTTTGGGCAGGGGAGCAATAAAACGAAGGAGGGGGGAGGGGGCACAGCCCCTAATATTCCGGGGGGGGGGCATTTTTAGACCATGCACAGGTCTGTAATAATATTAATATATATTAAACGACTCAGAAATTTACGCTAAGCTCGTCGGTTCTAAACTAATAATTAGTAAAATAAGCTTACGAGTTAAGCGACCGATCTTCGTAAGGTTAAAACTAATTCAGGCTCTAATTATATGTAAATATTGATCTTGAATTCGGTAGAGCGTCCCAACACATGAAAAAATCACCTCGGATAGAGTGCCCGTAGCTTTGCGAAAGCTTCATAATAAAGCAAGGCCATTGCTGGGCAAAGGGAGGGGGGAGGAGAGCTAGACCCATAAAAATCTTGAAACTATGACAAAACGTCCCCACAAAAAATTTTGGGGTACCCCGGACACCCCACCCCCACCCTAGAATAACAAAAAATAGTAAACATGTAGAGTTAATTATTGAGAAAACCGTATTGAAGGAAAAAATACCAGGGGCCTGTTTCATAAAAACCTTTGTAAATTCTCATTTTACAAATCTCAGCCTATTTTTTGTAATATGCACGATAATGGTTTTTCGACTCTTAATCCAGGGGGAGCTACTCCGCGCACTGATAAGCGCTGATTGGTCGCAGCCACGTCATTTTATTTCCGCGGACCGATCAATATTCGCCGTGTCGTATATTCTCTATCATATAATTTACAAAAAATAGGTGGAGATTTGTAAAATGACAATTTACAAACGTCTTTATGAAATAGGACCCTGGGGCCTATTTCATAAAAATTGCTTGTAATTAATTTACAACTGTAAATTAATTTATTTTTCTTTTGTATTTTTAATAAAAAAGTATATTAATATAATTGTGTTTAGAATTTAAAAAGTTACACATCTGTAAATTCCGTAAATTCCCCAGTTATGTACGTGTTTTTTAATTAATAAAATAAGAAATTAAATGCGTTTATTAATTTACAATTAGAAAAATCTTTATGAAATAGGCCCCTGGGGCGGGTCCACTAAACGCGTGCTGACTAGGTGCTATTTTAGCACGTTGTTTAAAACTCTTGTTAATGTTTTTATTTCTGGGTTTTTTCTTGAAAAAACTTATGGGACTCTTTGTGTAGCTAGGATAAATAAATATTTAAACAGTTTTATGCATATTTGTTTGAAATAAAGTTTAATAAAGCCTTAAACCGTAGTTAGGAGTTTTGCTAACCCGTAACTAGGGGTTATTGCTTTAATAGTTTGTATATACAACAAATATGTATAAAATTAATAAAATATCAGTTTGTGCCATGTAAACAAAAAAGTTCTGTTAGATTTTTCGACAAAAAAAAAACAGAAATTAAAACATTAACAAGAGTTTTAAACAACGTGCTAAAATAGCACCTAGTCAGCACACGTTTAGTGGACCCGCCCCTGGGGCCTAGCTTATTTCATAAAGACGTTTGCAAATTGTCATTTTACAAATCTCCGCTTATTTTTTGTAAATTACATGATAGAGAATATACGACACGGCAAATATTGATCGGACAGCGGAAATAAAATGACGTGGCTGCGACCAATCAGCGCTCATCAGTGCGCGGAGATGCTCCCCCTGGATTAAGAGTCGAAAAACCATTATCGTGTATATTACAAAAAATAGGCGGAGATTTGTAAAATGAGAATTTACAAAGGTTTTTATGAAACAGGCCCCGGCGTTAATTAAATGATTTACAAAAAAACTCTTCGCTACGAATTTTAGCAGACGTAAACTAATATTGGCTTTTTTCCACGATTTTTGGAGATAAAACTGTGTGTGTTGTGCAAAAGATTTTTTATGGAGCGGCTACTCTTGATAACAGAAAGATATATTTCCACAGATTTGGATTTTTCTTAAGACAAATTTCCTCTTATTACGGTATCAAAATTTAAAACGATAAAATCAGTATTTTTTGTTATTTTTAAACAATGCATTTTAGGAAGAAAGTGACCAATATTCAAAATTAATGAATTCGGAGAATTTGACAAATTTAGTAGACCATTCCTCCAAAGAGGCCAAAAGACTGTATCAAAAAGCGCTTTACATCGATCAGAAATCCCGGATATGGTTTCCGATAGTCTTTGGCATTTTCGTGATAACATATTGGACGGTGGCTATATTGAAACCGCAGTAGTTAATAATTGTAATTGTGGTTCAACACGAGCAACCCAAAAAAATTAAAAAAAAAAACACCGCAATTCTTCTGTAACCTTAATGTCCGCAGAAGATAACAGAGTTCCGAAGCTTTTTGAGAGTTTGAGATAAAGTGTATTAGAAATGTTTTTCTACCAAATATTATTAATCTCATACTTCGGAATTTGAATCTTGAACTTAGTTAACCTGAAATAACTTTTTCGTTTTTAACCATTCGTTTTAAATGGTTGGACCTTCGGAGCATAATATTGGAGGTAACCAAATCACTAAATCAAACAGAAGTTCAATGAACTAATAGAAATTGGTTATGAGAGTTTTTAAATACCGTTTGGATTGATTCTGATATTTAATGTTGTTAAATGTAAATTTAATGTCAAATGAACATTAAGTCTATTTATCAATTATCCAATGGCCTTATTTAGCAAGACAAAATTTTGAGTCAGCGGTCCTGACGCAAAATCAAATTTTTTTATAAAATAAATAAGTTTTGGGGTAACTGACTTAATTTCGGCCACCTTTTTTATTTTTTTGGATAAGTTTTTTCTGGTTTTTCCAATCGACCCAAAATTTGGTCTAAAAATCAAACGATAGCTATTTTGGTCCTTGGACCAAAATAGCTATCGTTTTATTTTATTTTTTTTTCGTTTTATTTTATTTTTGTATTTTTCCGTAGTCTAATTGCAAAGATTAAGACAAACGTTAAAACTTTTATCATCTTGAGAGCTTTCGGTAAAACATAAAACGTGAAAAATTGTACTATAATATAAATGAATTAAAATTGCACAAAATAAAATACTACTTAAAGTGGAAAAACCTACTAAATTTTGACTATTTAAACCTAAGGAACTGGTTGTAAAACATTAAAACAAACGGTATTATACTAATAATTTAAAACTGATTGTAAATAAAAGTTTTAAAAATACTTTAGAAAGTTTTTTTATAAAATTTTACGAAATTATGCGAAACGTACGAAGAAAATTTATTATTTTGAAAAAACTGGACAAAAAAAATTTTTTTTTAATTTTTTTAAAAAAAAATAATTTTTAAAAAAAAAAAACAAAAAAAAACGCGCCGGAAAAGCTTTTTTACAAAATTACACAATTAAAACTTATGATAAAAACACAACAGTCAGAATAGATATAGAGGTTCAGAGGCTACTTGTACGTTAAATTCAGGCTTGATATTTGCGGATTAGGGGCGCCTCTTTAATTAGTAATTCACAAGAAAATCCAGATTTTCCTAACAGGGAGAAATTTTTTTGATGTATTAACACAAATGAAATATTTTTAAGAACTGATATGCCTGTTCACAACAGTCGATCAGCTGTTTATGAGCATAGTTTGCAATGTAATGTGTTAATACATCAAAAAAAATTCTCCCTGTTAGGAAAATCTGGATTTTCTTGTGAATTACTAATTAAAGAGGCGCTACTAATCCGCACATATCAACCTGAGTTTAACGTACAAGTAGCCTCTGAACCTCTATATTTATTCTGACTTTTGTGTTTTTATAAGTTTTAATTGTGTAATTTTGTAAAAAAGCTTTTCCGGCGCGTTTTTTTGTATTTTTTCAAAATTATTTGTTTTTAAAAATTTTTTTTTCTCTCCCGTTTTATCAACATAATAAATTTTCTTCGCACGTTTCGCATAATTTCGTAAAATTTTATAAAAAAACTTTCTAAAGTATTTTTAAAACTTTTATTTACAATCAGTTTTAAATTATTAGTATAATACCGTTTGTTTTAATGTTTTACAACCAGTTCCTTAGTTTTAAATAGTCAAAATTTAGTAGGTTTTTCCACTTTAAGTAGTATTTTATTTTGTGCAATTTTAATTCATTTATATTATAGTACAATTTTTCACGTTTTATGCTTTACCTTTTGGTTTTTAGATTTATATGATTGGTAATGGTAATCATCTTTTACCGAAAGCTCTCAAGATGATAAAAGTTTTAACGTTTGTCTTAATCTTTGCAGATAGCTATTTTGTTATTCCAGTGCAAAATTTTAAAATTTCTGTCCCACTTAAAGAACAGAAGAGGTTTAAAGTTTTTTTTATAGTGGCCGAAATTAAGGCGCGGGCCATTAACTTCGGCCACCTAGAGAAAACTGGCTATAACTATTGCCAAAACGAACAATAAAAATTGTTAAAGATTGCAAATTTATCCTTAGGTATTGTTCTTGGTACATATAACTTAATTTTTTTCCGTTTGCAAACTTTAATAGTTATTAGCAAGACTTAATATAATTATGTCAAAACCTTAAAAAAACAAGTTTTAATAACCTATATTTTTTGTTGAATTTTTTTTTGGTTTAAAAAAACGTCAAAAAAGTCAAACGAGCAAAAAAATTCTTTATAAATACGGTGGTATGATGATATTTAAAAACAGCAAAAAACGGCAGATTCTTTTACCTAAATTTTAACGGTAGCCGAAAATTTTTTTTATAGCTAAAGCGGGCTGGCGATGGATATTCCATATTGCCGCCTACCACCCATATCAGCACTGTTGTTGATGTAGAATGTTAGTCAAGGCCCCACCCCTATCAGGGGATTTTAGGGAGCAGATGTGAGTTTCACATTTTGTATGAGAATAATATATAATAATAATAATAATAATGAAAAGGAAATAACCAAAAAAAACAAAATTGTAAACTAAGGTAAACTAAAGAATAATATGATAGTTAGATAGTATAAAAAGATCACAGAAATAGAAGTAAAAGGATATATATAAACGTGTAAGTTGAGGGTACAATATTTAAAGGTTTTGTTTCCTTGATTTCCCCTTCAGGTGTTTCTTGTTTTTGTCTTCTGGTACTTTCTCCTAAAATAAATAAAAATTTAATACATGATCTACCAAATGTACAAGCACAATTTATTTTTCCTATCTCACATCTAGTCCCTAGGCCTACGTTTAGTCGGATCACCTTACCGTGGGAGGAAGGCTTATCTTTTGGTTGCACAACAATGTATAAAACAGAATCTTAAAATGCGCAGTTAGTTAAACGCATTGCAAAGTGATTTTGAAGAAAATATCAAAACATGAAATTTAACAATTTTGAGCCTTAAATAGAAGATATTTTAAGGTTATATAATGCTTCGTTCTAAATTTGATGCAGTTTAAACACAAAGCAAAAATTAAGAAAATCACAAATCACTTTTTGTATGAAACTGACGATAATGCAGAATAACACAAATAAAAAACTTTTGCAAAAACACTTTATTCAACATTCATCCAGTTACTTTCGTGCTAGTTTTTTTGTTTTTTAAAAATAAGCCAATTTTCTAACACCCTAAATTGGTGGCCGAAATTAAGGCCTGGCCGAAATTAAGTCAGATACCCTACCTAATTTATTTTCGGAAACTAACGAATTAACAACAATACTAAAACAATGTCAAGTATTTTTTCCGTCGTTTAAAGGTAATTTTTGAGAACACAGGCCTCAAAAATAAAAATAAAAAAAGACATCTTATTAGCGAGTGATGTAGTTTCATTTCGTGGGAGGACCGCCTACTCAAATTTTGTTATGCTAGGTAAGTGCGTACCTTACCCGTATCTTACAAAATAATTTGAAATAAATAAATATCATGCACAGATTTATTTTTATAATGCATTAGAAAAATAATCGTACACAGATATTTTAAGACAACTATCGTTGCTGGTTTACCCCATCCCCCTTTTTTTCAATCATTTGTGACGACCCAAAGTAGAAGCGAAAATAACCAGGCGCTGAAAAATTTAGACAGCCAAATTTATTGAAAAATTTGGCCGATACAGGAATTGAACCCGTAACCTCCAACGTCGACTCTGGCGTGCTATCCATTACACCATAGGCCGGACAAGGAAAGGAGTAAGATAATCGCCTTTTATTAACGCTTGCACTTTGAGTTTTCACGGAAGGGACACAATGTGTTACACCTTTTCAACAAGAGAAGAGCTGCTCTCAGCCTCTTCGATTCAATCCGCACACCTCCACCAGCCCCAACAAGCCCGTCTATCTTCCGTAGAACGGTGGGTACACTGGTATACATACCCGGAGGTGTGTATCGGCCACCAAATATGTGACGACCCAAAGTAGAAGCGAAAATAACCAAGCGCTGAAAAATTTAGACAGCCAAATTTATTGAAAAATTTGCCGATACAGGAATTGAACCCGTAACCTCCAAAGTCGACTCTGGCGTGCTATCCATTACACCATAGGCCGGACAAGGAAAGGGGAAAGATAATCGCCTTTTATTAACGCTTGCACTTTGAGTTTTCACGGAAGGGACTTAATGTGTCACACATTTCTTAAGGCAAAAATAGGATGGGATGGGGCATTTATCAATCCTTCAATCAAATCAAAATAAAATTGGAGCTAATTATATCAACGAATTTGAATTTGAAAATTTTATCAACCGAACCAACCTAAATTTAGCTTAATTTAAATTGGTTGATAAAGTGGTGCTAAACTGCTTCTTGTCGTTACTTTGACACAAAGAGTCACAATCAGTATAAAATCAACTTGACTCTGACTCATTTTGGCTATTTTTTTGTGTTAAACGTAAAAGGAGTCACAGTTACGAGTATTTTATAAAGTTTTTGACTCATTGTGTCTGGGTAACGCCGTTCACGTTACCCTCTTCTCTTTCATGTGAACCATACATGGGCACGGGGAGGGGAATTAACCACCCTGAAGTTTGAGATGGGAGATTTAACCCCCTCTACACTCAGAAGTGGGGGCGGGAGAAAAGGTTACCCCCCAGTTTTGAAAACATGAAAATGTCTTTAAAATGACTTCTTACCGGTACTTTAAGCAATAAAAAAGGCTTTTTAACCTAAAATTAGCGTTTTTTAACCTATTTTTCTTTAAAAATCGAAAAACGATATGGGTAAAATAGACTCCAGAAAAAAACGATATGGGTAAAGTGTGTTTTTCGGATTTTAACCCAACCCCTTTATATTTGGGTTTAACTTAACCTCCAGCTCACTCCGGACCAACTTGCCCATGTTGCATGACGTGAAATCCCTTATTTTTATTTCCTGAACAAATAAATCAGGCGCGTCTCGGTTCTTTTTGTTTTTAGCTATAAACATTGTTGGTGAACGCTTGGAGCTCAACACAATAAACTTTCCAATTAGTTTTATAATAGTACACTTAATAAACCTCAGGGGTCGCATTCTGACGCGCGGTTAAAAGTTATCCCCGGATAACTTTTTTACGTGCTTAAGGATGAAAGTGAAAAATCAATTTTACCCAAATTAAAACCCGGAGTAAATTTTGTCTATTGTTTTAAGGATAAGAATTTATCGGACTCGAGAGGTGGGTAAATATTTTCTCCAGTTGGATTAATTTAATAAAAAATAAAATACGCGCATTGACTAAATTTTTTATTTTGCGCGAGGTGGTTGTGCAGCGGGAAAAAAAAAATTTAAAAAAATTCATTGCATTCATTTTCACTCCCATATGCGGCAGTTTTATTAATTTACAATATACTTTTTATTTTTGTTGGAATGGATTTATCGGGGTAAATATAAGTGTTTTTTCAGAAGGCGACTCCAGATCTTGTGTTTTGCCCACAGGTGGGCAGGGAAGTGTTGGGGTTAATATCCTTCTGCAAACCTCAAAACTGTCGTCAAATCTCCAAAATTTAATCGGTCTCAGCACCAAACGCTAAAAATTAAGTATTTGAGAAGGGGTAGGAAGGGTATACTTCACCCGAATACACCTATGGTTCTGCTAATTAAGTTTTCACCCGAATCTGAGAGACTGTACACCTATGGTTCTGCTAATTAAGTTTTCGGTCATTTTCATATAACAGTGCAAGCTTTCCAGTTTAATAATGTAAAACAAAACCAATTTATTTTGTGTTAAACTTAATTTAAATCGAAAATCACAAATTAATGAAAAATTACATAATCCTAAACGCAAAAAAAACCGTACTTACTTACCTTACTTACTTAAAAAACTTCGGGTGCTTGTACTTTTCATGTTTTGAATTAATGATGATTTTTCTGCCGAATTCGAAATCTTTACCACCCTTGATGACAAGAACATTCTTGATTAAAATTAGTAACCAGTGTTAATCCACTTCTGGAATAGTGTGTTGAATTAATTGTACTAAATAAAAAAATTTTTATCCATTTTTTTGCACATTCATTATTACTCGTGCAATGAACACAAAATTGATGGGAGTAAAAAATATCCTTTCTAGAATTAGAGTTTGGTTTGGGCTATAATTAGATTTTTTTTATTTTTCCAAAATTATTGTGCTTCACGTAAGCTAGCCTTTCAGAGTTTAATGCGGGGCACGTAAGCTATTTTTTAAAAATTAATGCGTAAAAAAAGGGCCAAAAAGTGACTAAACTCAAATGCCATTTTTAGGAAACATTATTACTTAAACACTGAATGGTGTTGAATTAATGCCAGCGGTTCATTTAAAATCCATTTTCTGCACTTGAAATGGTTAAAATAAAAAAAAAGAAAATAATATTGCGCGTGTTTATGTTATTTTTTTAATTTACTTTATAATTTTTCTGTGCGGCGAGCGGCTGTCGTGACCGCTCTGTCGCTTCTACAATGCCGTTAAGTTTAACTATATTTACTACCTTTTTCAAACCGGCAGGGGGAACATCAATTAATAAAGCGGAGGAAAAGGTGGGGGAACGCCAGATCGTGCAAACGTGTGGGAAGTGTTACTTTAATTAATATCACCAACCGCGGAACCCCAAAAGTTTAACTTTTTCATCACAAACAGTAAAGCGCATTCTTACCAAACATCAATAATCATAAACACAACCACCCTATCCTAGTCGACATTTTTATCATAAACACTCCCAAATAATCAATATTTTTGTCACAAACAGTCTCAAACAAAATAATTCCCGTTGTTGTCGAGCGTTCGCAAGATTTTGTCGATTTATTTTTTTTTTTTGGCAACATTCAATTTTTTTTGACAGCAATTACAGTAATGTTATCGTATTGATTACAAAGACCGACATACAAAAGGTAATAAATCAAAATCACATTGTAAATTAAATAGCACTGTTTTGTTTTGTGCTTTGATTCTTTTTGAGAGCATAATCTTTTAATTCTTTCAATTATAATGTTGCCCTTTTTGCTCTCTATAATTTTTTTTAAAATAGTTTTCTATTTAAAATATACATAAATTAGTACGTAATAATTATACCGTTTATAAAAACAGTAACTTCACACTATCTATAACATGAATAAAACATGACAAAACATCAAACACCCAAAATGCAATTAAATTAAATAATAGAAATCTTAGTTAACAACAAAGCAAAACCATTGTTGCTTCTGAAAGATTTTTAATTTTCTCAACTTATATCACCGTTTTAAAAAAATTAATAGTTAATATTTTGTTTATCTCTTAATTTTACTTCATTTATATACATTTTATAAGAATGAAATAAGTTTTCGATTTTAAGTTATTTTTTTATTTTTAATGCAAAGAATAATTAATTCTGATTTCAAAGTAAAATTGTCAATAGCTTAAAAAATAAACGATAAAATAAAAATGGTAGTATAGAAACCCTACCTAGATTCGTCACATCTTAAAAAATGAAGCATAAATAGTTTTGAACATTTTTAATACAATTTTAATATTTTCTATGACAAAAAAGCATAAAAAACCACAGAAAAATATAACAAAAAAGGTATCTAATTTCATTCTTCCAAAAATGCCGTGGAATTTTCGCATTTCTTTTTTCAAAGTTGTTTGGTTCAATGAATCCTCCATGAATCTGTTTTCTTTAATTTCTTTTCCATCCTTTTTCTTCTTCATCTTCTTCCTCTTCGTCATCAAAATCGTCTTCATTTACATCATCTTTTTCATCATTTGACTCATCCGATGACTAAAATTGATACTATGTTTTAGTGATGGGCGGAACTGCGGAACCCCCGAAACACCGAAGCCGGAATTGAGATTTTTCAAAAATCCGAAACAGGAACCGGAATTCCAAATTTTGCCCGGAACATGCGGAACCCGAACTGCCTATTAAACTGCGAAACCCCCGGAACACCGGAACCAGAACAGGAATTGAGATTTTCCAAAAATCCGGAACAGGAACCGGAATTCCAAATTTTGCCCGGAACATGCGGAAACCGAATTGCTTATTAAACTGCGAAACCCCTGGAACACCGGAACCACAACCGGAACTGAGATTTTTCAAAAATTTAGAACAGAACCGGAACCGAAATTCCAAATTTTGCCTGGAACATCCGGAACTGCCCATCACTACTATTTTTGAAATAAAATAAATTATAAATGGTGATCTCCCTGATTGGGTTCTACATACGCAAGGAGCACTGCTTATGTGTTTACAACTAATGTTTTTTTTTTATATTTTGCATTAAAAAATCTTAACGTTTCAAAACAGCAGTGAATAAGCAAGCTTACCTAAAAATTTCACTACTAAAAAAACTTCGAAAATTTATAGATCAGACCTGTGCACGGTCTGAAAATGCCCCCCCGTTTTCATAACCCAAATCCAAAAATATATAATACCCTTATACACTGTAGGGGGGGGGGGACCCTCTAATGGGATTGCCCCCCCCCCCGCCGCCAAAAAATGAAAAAGTATCCTAAAAATATGACGCCATTTTTGACCTATGATGACGCCATCATCGCGAATTTTTTGCAGTTTTTAGCCTATTTCAATGTATTTTAAGCCATTTTAGACCTATTTTTAAAAAGGGATATCCTGGTATAAAAAGAGTGTAAAAGCTTGAATATGTGATGAAAATTCACGTTTTTGGAAGAAAATTTAGTATAAAAAAGTACCTAAAAATTTCCCGAGGGGAGAGGGGGGTCAGATTTCAAATTCTAGAGGGGGTTCAGGGGTAAAAAATTCGGAAATTTGGGGGGAGGTCCCCCCCTAGATTTTCGTCTAGGTCCCAAAATTTTGAGGCTGGGGGGTGGACCCCACCCCGCTCCTTTCTCATCTATGGTGCTCACCGCCTCCGACAGCGAGATTTTTTAATCGTTACGATTATTTAGTAAATTAACACAAAAATACGACAGAGATCAGAAGCTCTGGGGAACATCCCTAATTGGCACGTTCCGTCCAATTGTGCTAACGACGATCTCTACAACAAAAAATATACTTACATCCACAAGTGGGCAGCCTCCCGGATTATATGGGAGTATACCCGACCCCCAAAATTTGGGGGGGGGGGTGTCCCAAAATTTTTTGGGGTATATCTCAAATACCCCATTTTTGACGTTTTTAGTACTAGGACGCCCCAAATTTTAGGGGTGGTGGTGGTGTCCAGGGTACCCCAAATTTTAGGGGGGGGGTCGGCTATAATCGGGATTTTTCGGGGAGGGGGTATAACCTCCCCCAGACCTGTGCACGGTCTGGAAATGTCCCCCCGCTTTATTGGAGGACTTGCTCCCCCCCGTAAAAATGAAAAAGTACCCTAAAATTATGACGCCATTTTTGACCTATGATGACGCCATTATCGCGAATTTTTTTGCAGTTTTTAGCATATTTGAATGTATTTTAAGCCATTTTAAAGCTATTTTACCTTATTTTTGCTTTTTTTGTACCTTTTCCCTTCTTTTTCTCTCTTTTTTCTCTTTTTTTTTTTCATTTTCCCCTGCTTGCCCTTCCCGTTTTATTGCCCCCCCGTTTTGGAATTGCCCCCACCCAATAAAACCCTAGGGGAGGGGGGCACTGCACAGGTCTGACCTCCACTGCCCACCCCTATGCTTACATCGTCTCCGAGTGAGGCCAGCATTTCCTCTGCCGTCATTCTTCTAGCTCCGATCGTCGGGAGGGCGGAGTCTGGCGCCCCATTGGCCGCTGTCTCCGCCCCCTCCGTTTTCTCCGTCGCTGATTGGCTGTTGGGGGCGGCGGAGTTGGCGCTCGCGGATTCCGACAGCGAGGCTTTCCGCACCTTCGCCGCCCATTCGATTTTCAACTGCCTGTCCTCTTTGTACTCGGACGCTAAGTTTATAGCCTAAAAAACGTTTTAAATAATACAAACAAAATTTTAGATTCATGATTTTTTACCCTTCAATATCAAGCCACTGAGCACCATTTTAAATAACACAAACAAACATTTCGTCGTTACTACGGCGAAATTGACCACTGTCATTATAGAAATCCACGTGACCGTGACTCATTTTAAATTTAAAACAGGACCTTATTAACTACAGATTGAGTCACAGTCACATGTATTTTGTAATGACAGTGGCTTATTTTGCCGTAGTAACGACGATTTAGATTAATGATTTTCTTACTCTTTAATATTTTACTTCGAAGTTTAGACCAATTTAAAACAGAGCGAGCTGCGCGTGGGCCTTTAAGATGAGCAATTTTAAGCTTATTTATATAGTTCAAATAATAAATGTAGGCAAGGAAGTATTTTTTTTAAATTAGTTTTGATTATCTTTTAAAATTATTTCAAAAATAGGGCGCAGAATCGAAAAATGGAGCTACGCTTCATTAGTTTTCAAGGAACATCACTAATTTTG